>CM076583.1:412385589-412451788 GCA_034641835.2 Pinus albicaulis
GTAACTGATATTTAACTTGCAGAAAGTAAACTAATATCAAACCATACATTCATGATTCAATCCCTCACCATCAGTCCAACTGTGGCTTTCGGAGGCAACTAAAGATGTCATGTACGATTTAATATATCTAAATTTGCAAAAAAGAAACTAATACTAAACTACACATTTCATAATACAATCCCTCACCATCAGTCCAGCTGTGGCTTTCGGAGGCAACTGAAGATGCTATGAGCAGCTTAATATATCTAAATTTGCGGAAAAGAAACTAATACTAAACTACACATTTCATAATACAATCCCTCACCATCAGTCCAGCTGTGGCTTTCGGAGGCAACTGAAGATGCTATGAGCAGCTTAATATATCTAAATTTAACTACTGAAACAGATAAGCAAAACTGAAATGAATAAAGCAATACTGAAATTAAACAAAAGCTATGAAAAACAAACTAGCAGCAGAACAATGTTAGTTCCATGTCATTAGTCAAAAAGCTATGAAAATGCCCGGGCTGCCTATCTATAACCTGAAACAAGAACACTGATCAGTGATTATCAACATAAAACATAAAAGACAGAAATGAAATGGAAATTATGGAAGTTTATAAATAGAAATGAAACAAATACAATATATGAACATATGAATGGATTATGACACAATGAAATGAAATTAAAATTATACACTAATGCACAAAACCTTAGCTGAGCAGGGGCCCTCTACTCCAGCCTTGGCAAAGGTCTTCAAATACGAATTAAGTTGAAAAACAGAGTCTTCTCATATTAAAAAGCAGTCATTACAGAATGGTAATGTTACGGCACAAGTGCAACGTAATCACTACAGAGCAGACTAATCAAAAGATAACAGAGACTACATTCACTAATATCGACTAACTCCATATGCGTATGCAAACGCATTATATATAACAACAAACTATAACTGTTTCCTAAAGTTCATGCTAGTGGAGAGCACGTAGACCACTATGTCCACGGATATAGGAGCATGGCCATGTTGGAAAGTAAATCTACGAGAGGTGGATGCTTGAATTCGACTCTAGAACCCTGTACAGATGTCAATTTATCCTCCGCAGGCTTAGAAACGGCCGTATGGATCTTCATGTGACACGAAACAGAGTCCGGCCGACATGAAACTCCATGGTTGACTTCCATGTGGACGCCTTTGACCGCGGCTTCTTTGGATGAGTTTGCTTGAACCAATAGGACACAAACCATGTCCACGTCATTCCTGACCTGCCCATGTGGCTCATTTTCCTTGTAGACACCTGTAGCATATAGTTTCACAAAATAGCTGCGGAAAGTTGCAGCAGCTGCGGAAAGTGGCAAGATTCCGCAGCTGAATGAAAAAAATCTAGATCAAATAGCAAACACAAAAATATAATTAAAAACCATGTTAGATGCCCTTTTGCACATGATATTGACAATTTGGGAGATTTAGGTGAGTGAAAAAGGTATGGAAAAATGTATGGAAAAGATGCAAATTTGGGACTCAACATACCCCCACTGTGAAGGTGTTGCATGTCCTCATGCAACCAAAATTTTGATACTCTTTATTCAGTTCATGTGCCTTGACACTTCAGCCAACACATCCAATCCTCTCCTCTTCTTCCTTGGTACTGCCAACATTCTGGGTTTCTTCATTAAGCACCTAAATTTGATATTTACAAGTGCTCTGCTCAATTTCTGGCATTTCCTTTTCAATTTCTTATTCTTCTTTTGCCATATTCCCAAATGTAACATAGTATTATCATGGATGATCTTGTCCAGTTTTCCTTGTTCTTTCAATGTTTCATTTTCATTTTTGATGTGCCTATTTAAAAGCTCCAGCTCAAAAATTTCCTGTTTTAATGATTGAACTAAATCATCCTGCAATGTATGAGGTTGAATGGAAGAAGTACTTGGACCTGTGGCTGCCTTTTCCAAAGATTCTATATAGTCATATACTTCCTGCTGCTTGGGGTCTATTTCAGGTGTCCTTTTTATTGGGCTGTCCCCATAATGCCGTGAAGGAGAGTTATGTTCAAAATCTGGCCGAGGAGGGCTTACATCAATATTTTGCTGAGAATAGGATGGAGTATGCTCATTGTCTGATTGGGAATGAAATGAACCAGGTTCACTAACTGACTGAGATGGACTATGGTCGGTTGGGGACTGTTCAGATGTCTCCTCACCCAAATCAATGAAATGAGGACCCTTAATTTGCGTTTTTCTCAATTTCCCCTTTAGTCTGCTGCTTCTCCTCACACGCTGTGGTACACTACCCTTTTGTTTTTGTTTTCCTTTCTCTGCCTTCTTGGATATAGATGACTGTTTTTGAAGATAAACTAATCTTTCAGATAGCACTTGATGATCTTCTTCTTCAGAAGAAGGAGTTTTATGTACAGCCTCAATAGTTTCTTTCTCTTTTGGTGTTTTTGGCTTCTTACCTTTGATTTCCTTCTTCTTCCTTTTTACCAGTCTCTCTTCCCTATCAATTCTTTCCATAGTAGTAGTAGGAGTATTTTGGATTTCATCAATTGTTCTTTTCCTCCTACTTCTTCTTGTTGTGCTAGCTGCAGGAATTTCCTGAGTAGGAGTAATTTGGGTTTCAACATTTATTCTTTTTCTTCTACTCCTTCTTGTTGAACTACCTTCAGGAATTTCCTGAGGTTCCTCAAAGAAATTTCTAACTAGAAAGTGTTCCCATGTGTCTTTTCTTTCCTTTAACTCCTTTTCAATCAGAATTTTTATAAGGCCGTGGTGATATAGATGGGGCTCTACATCTCCTAAGTGTTTTTGAATAGTCACAGCCATTTTCTTCAAGCTATTGAATAGAAAATATGGGAGATTGAGAGTTTGATTTTCTAGAAAATTCATCAATAGCCTGGTATGGTACATGTACATGGACCCAAAACGGCCTTCACATGTAATGAATTTCTGAACAACTAGCAATAAAGTGGCCCATTCTTCTTTCAATGCATGCATAGGAATTCCTCTTTTAAAAACAGTTATATCCATACCTTGGTTTCGTAAGATTGTTCTCCATGCCTCATCACTGATGCTTTTATTTTTGAACCAACGCTCTCCCTCCTGAAGAAGTTCCGTGGCTGTTGCTATAGATGCTTCATTGACTGCAAACTTGAGGTCTCCAATCTCTGCTTCCGAGCCATCAAACGACCTTGCAAATGCTTTCGTAATTTCTTTGTGATAACCTCTGAATTTCTAAATAAAACGCAGCCATTTTGCTTTCTTCAATATCTCTTTTGCTTGCGGATATCCCTCTATAAACTTCGGTCCTTCCGGCTCTGCTCTTAGTAATTTACCCATTTCACTTTTCTGTTCTTCACAAATTTGCCTTCGTGAGGGTTTCAAATGGAAATAGAATGGTTGAATGCACAGGAATGAGCACAATGGCTGTGGGGATGTATCATAAAATGGGAATGAGCACCATAAACGGAATGGAGTGAGACTGTGAGTAGATATCTGGAAGTGAGAATGAGCAAAAGGAACGAAATGGAATGAGACAGTGGGTAAATATCCGGGAGTGAGAATGAGCAAAGTGGGGTTTCGTAAACACGACAGAGACACAACAAAGAGATTAACAAAGTATAATACATTCGGCAGCGTTTTGAATTTTGGTGGTTGTGTAATAAATATGAACACGTTTCAATCAACGGTTATGAATTTATGCGGCTGTAAGAGTCCTTGGTCAAATCAAATACGTCTCATTATCTCCGGTGGGATATTGGAACATGAGTGAAAATCGGAATTTCAATGATAAAACTGTTTGTGAATGAATGCAAGAGGATAATATGGAGATTGTGAAAGGTTACGGAACTGTCAATATAATCATTGCGCGTAATGGATAGAGCTCATGGTTCAAAACTATATAAAAATGTGTTTTTCAATGCTATTTGAAATAAATTTTATTCATACCTTTGGAATCTTTGCCTTTTCCCTTGGTCTTCAACTGATTGATCTCCATTGGTGTCTTGAATGCTCCATGTCTTTATTTTTGATCCTCTCACCTGCATTTTATTTCATAATTATGGAAATAACATCTGATTGTTCATTCTCTTTGAAAACAGAGTAGTAGCTGCGGAATCTGCTTCTGGCTGCGGAAACTGGAGTCAGCTGCGGAAACAGATGTCAGCTGCGGAAACTGACACAGCAATTACTTGGATGAATGGAAATGAACAAATGACAAATGACCAGATGGAAATGGTCATGAAAAAGATTTTTATTGATGGAATGGAATGAAATAAAGTGGAATGAAGTGAAATGGAAATGAAATGAAATGGAATGAAGTGGAATGAAATGGAGTGGGTGGTGACAAAGCTTGTGAAATGAAAGAGAGATTTTTTTTTTTGGAAAATATAGAGTGTCAGGTGTTCCTGATTTTCACCCTATATTTTCTGCATAAGACTGCCAATCAATGATTGGTTTTCGGGCTTATACCATTATTTATTTATTTATTTATTTTTTTAACTGAAAACAACAAAAGAACTAGGTTGGTAGAGAAGAAGAATTCTTCTGTACCAGCCTGATTGCAGAACTTTCTTGAAACATTTTGACAAAATCCTCTTTTGAGAGTGGCTTATGATAAACTTTCAACCTATGGCCATTCACAATAAGAGGAGTTTGAAATTCATCAATGGTCTTGATTCTTACAGCTCCATTGCTAAAGATCTTGTTAATCTCATATGGCCCAAGCCAATGAGTCTGAAATTTCCCTTGAAAATATTTAAACTTGGAGTCAAATAGCAATGCCCAATCTCCTTCTTGAAACTTCTTCTCTTTGATATATTTGTCATGCCATTTAGTTCTTTGATATTGAACTAGATCGGTTCTTAGAATTGCTTCTTGTCTGATCTCATCTAGCTCATTCAACTGCTCCATTCTATGCTTTTGGGCTTCTGATAAGTCCATCCCCAACTGAACTGCTATCTTGAAGGTCTTGACTTGGAACTCAATGGGGAGCAAGACTTCTTTCCCATAAACAATTTCATAGGGAGAATGTCCTGTTGTATTCCTCCATGTAGTTCTGTAGGCCCACAAGGCTTCAGGAAGCCTTTCTGCCCAATCTCTTCTATGTAGATGAACAGTTTTGTTGATGATACTTTCAAGAACTTTATTTGTGGACTCCACTTGACCATTTGCTTGCGGATGGTAAGGAGTAGATCTTCTGTGCTTGATTTTGTATTCTTCCATCAACTTCTCCACCAAATTGGATGTGAATTGGCTCCCCTGATCTATCACAATTTCTCTTGGAACACCAAAGCGAGTAAAAATATCCTCATAAAGAAAATGAATAACTGAATTTTCAGTAGCAGATACTAATGCTTTAGCTTCCACCCATTTAGTAACATAATCGGTACAAACCAATATATACTTCTTTTGCTTAGATGGTGGATTAATAGGTCCAATGAAATCTAAAGCCCATTTTTCAAAGGGTTCAATGAGTACCTGTGTTTGCGATGGCATTTCATTTGAAAGGGTAGGTTTCCCTACTCTTTGGCAGCTGTCACACCTTTTGACATATTGTTTTGCATCTTTGAAGAGGGAAGGCCAATAATATCCTAAAGAGAGGATTTTATAGGCCGTCCTTTTGTCTGCAAAGTGTCCATCGCATGGTTCATCATGACATGCCTTAAGAATATCAGGCATTTCATCTTCCCTGACACATCTTCTGATCACAAGATCTGGCCCTGTTTTAAACAATTCGTTAGAAATCCATGAATATCTTGAACTCTCATGAATAATTTTTCGTTTTTCTCTTGAAAATAAATGTGAAGGTAGTTTCCCTGTAACCAAATAGTTAGCAATATCTGCATACCAAGGGGTCTTAATAGTTACTGCAAACAAATATTCATCAGGAAACTTATCTTCTACAGGAGAATCTTCTTTAGTATTATGAATCCTAGACAAGAAATCAGCTACTGTATTCTGTTTTCCTGGTCTATCCAACACAGTAATATTGAATTCTTGCAAAAGTAAAAGCCATCTTGTCACTCTGCCATTAGTAACAGGTTTATTCATTAAATATCTAATTGCAGAATGGTCATTATGAATAAAAGTTTCATAGCCTGTTATGTAATGTCTAAACTTATTAATTGCATGAACAACAGCTAAAAACTCTTTTTCAGTCACAGTATAGTTCAACTCTGTGGGAGTCAAATTTTTACTGGTGTAATAAATGGCATATGGAACTAAATCTTTTTGACCCAACACAGCTCCTAGAGCTGTATCTGAAGCATCCGTAGAAATATGAAAAGGGAGTTTCCAATTTGGTCCTCTCAAGATAGGTGCTTCAGATATTCTTGTTTTCAAAGTTTCAAAGGCTGATTGACAATCAGGATCCCATTTAAATTCACGGTCTTTTGTAAGCAATTTGAAGAGTGGAGATGCTATTTTAGTGAAGTTTTCTATAAATCTTCTATAGTAACCAGTAAATCCTAGAAAACTTCTAACATCTCTTTGACAATTTGGAATAGGCAACTTGGAAATGACTTCAACTTTTTATCTATCAACCTTAATCCCATCTCCTGAAATATGATGTCCTAAAACAATCCCTTCAGTAAACATCATAAATCATTTTTCATGGCTTAATGAAAGGTTTGTTTCTTTACATCTTATAAGAACTTTTTCCAAATTTTCTAATGCCTCTTCAAATGAATTACCATAAACTGTAAAATCATCCATATAAACTTCTACACAATCATGGATTAGATTAGAAAAAATTTCTAGTACTGCTCTTTGGAATGTTGCAGGTGCATTACATAACCCAAAAGGAAGCACTCGATAGGCAAAATTTTCCCATGGACAAGTAAATGTGGTCTTATCTTGATCTTCAGGTGCTACTTGAATTTGATTATAGCCACTAAAACCATCCAAAAATGAAAAGTACTTTTTACCTGCTAATGTGTCTAATACCTGATCGATAAAAGGCAAAGGAAAGTGATCCTTCAAATTTGCTTTGTTCAATTCCCTGTAATCAATGCATACCCTCCATTTACCATTCTTTTTAGGTACTATAACCAGAGGAGAAACCCATCGGCTATCTGAAATTGGATAAATGAAGTTTACATTGAGTAGTTTTTAGAGCTCTTCTTTCACTATCTCCCTAAGATTTGGATTCATCCTTCTTTGAGGTTGTCTGATTGGTCTACTGTTTTCCTCAATATAGATGTGATGGATGCAAGTCTTAGGATCAATACCCTTCATGTCAATATACTCCCATGCAAATGCAGTAGAATGTTTTTGCAAGATTCTGGTTAGTTCTTCTTGTTGTGACTTCTCCAAATGTTTGTTGATATTCAATGTTTTTCCTGGAAAAATCTCAATAGGAGAATTACCAAACTCTTCCATAGAGTAAAGAGACATTTGTCTTGATGATAAATATTCTATGTCAGATTCCAACTGAAATTGTGTGGGGTCATATTCTGAAGTTATCTCAAAATTTTCTAATGTGTTCGGAATTTGACTATCCTCACTAATTTCAGAAATGGTAAAGACAAGTTGTATAGTGTTCTCATCATCGACCCATTCATTGTCTCCTATTTCTGTGATTGCTCTTGCTGGAGGATACAAATTGAATTTCTTTGTCGAATTACCATTAGAAATGTACATGTCTCCGGATCTACAACTAATAAAAGCATCAGCTGTGGCTAGCCAAGGTCTTCCTAAGATAAGTGGATGTCCTCCTAGATTACTCTTGGGAGTCAAAATCATAAAGTCTACTGGATATTCCCAAGAATCTAAGGAGACTGAAATATCTTCTAATACACCATCTGGTTTAATAACCGATCGATCTGCAAGTTGCAGTAAAGTAGGTGTAAAGAGAAGGTTAGGAATTTTTAACTGTTCCATAGTCTGTCTACTCATAATGTTGATAGCAGCCCCTAAGTCAATCAATGTGTTTGGAATTTCTATCCCATTTATATATGTCTTGACAATTGGACTTCCTGGATCTACATACTTCTGCATGGTAATTTTTCCCATCATAATGTCTGCAATCTTTCCTACCAGGTGGATTCTTCTTGTGTCTTTTAATTTCCTTCCTGGTCTTTTGAAACTCAACTCCTTTATGGTTTTTGCTAGAATAGGAATTTCTCGAATGGCTTGTAGCAATGGAATCTTGATACATACATTCTTCAATTCATCTAGAAAGTCATAGTTAGGCAACAAGATTTGTTTTTCCACCCCCTTATCAATTTGTAGTCTTTCCGGAAAAGGAGGTGTAGATGAAGATACAAGTTGCTCAACTATAGGAGTTGTGGGTGTTAACTTTTCTTTTTCTTTTTGCATGCTTGAATTTTGAAGAGATTCTTCCTCAGAACCCTTATTGACTTGAAGAGAGTCCTCCTCAGAGGTATCTTGCTCTTGAATATCTATAGAAGGTTTTTCTAAAACTCTACCGGATCTGAGTTGTACATCGTTGAGAGGAACAATCATATAGGTAGGAAATTGTTGTCCTTCTACCATATAAGTAGTTTGAGGATTTTTATTGTTAGGATTTGGCAATGGCTGAGCTGGAAGTTGATTTGTCTTCTGTTGGTATGGGAGCATGAGTTGAGGATTTGAATTTTGTTGAGAAGGTTGTTGTTGTGGAAATGGCAATGAAAGTTGTGGATTTGGGCTTGGAAGTTGTGGAGCTTGTTGATTTTGAAAAGATGGAGGATATTGATAAAATTGAGCAAATCTCCCATAAGGATTTTTCATCCCTTGTACCCATGGCTGATATGGATTTTGATGTTGGGGCCAAGGTTGTTGCCAAGGATTCCAATTTGGTGGGGTTTGAATATTCATAGGGTTGTTAAACCCTTGAGATTGTTGTCCCTGCCAAGGTCTCCTTGCGACAAAACAGAGAGATTCTACTGAATTTGGATCTTCTTGAAAAACAGCTTTGAGTCCAGGAATGGAAGGACAATCCTTGATCTCATGATTCTCTGAGAAAATCATACATGTTTCTACAATTTTTGCATCCAAGGGACATTCCCTTAAAGCATGTTTCTTCCTACATTTCGGACAAAAGATGGCTAGAGCATCTGTTTCTGCTTTCTGCTTGTTTTGGATTTTAAGGGTGTCTAGTTGTTCACTAAGGCTCCCTAAGATATCAGTTTTGAATTCATCAAGCATATTACCAATCTCTGCCCTACTTACTGATCCAGTTGCAGATTTGTTAGCCCTAATAAAAGAAGGATCCCTAGGCCCTTTTCCTGTTTTAGATTTTCCTCTTGAGAGATGGACACATAGTTCTGTTATGTCACGAAGTGGAAGTTGAGAAATGTCTCCTTTCCCCATCATGTTTAAAATGTATATCCATTCATCTCTAATGGCTTTTAATATGAGGGCTTTCAAGGTTTCATTATCTAAGTTGCTCATCTTTGCTCTTTTCAAGTTGTATTGGAATCTTTCAAGTAAGTCTTCCAAACTTTCATCTTCTTTTTGCATCATTTTGAATACCTCATCCTTGTGATTGGTAGGCATACAATAGTCCAAGTATCTATCCAAAAATGTTTGTTTCATTTCATTCCAAGTCCTAATAGATTGAGTGGCTAATCCCATGAACCATTTCAAAGCAGATCCCTTCAATGTTGAAGGAAACAGTTTGAGTTTTTGAGAATCTTCCATATAGTCATAAGTTCGTCACACTACTTCAAACTCAAACAGAAATGTTTCAGGATCCTCACTTCGCAATCCATAAAAGTTAGGGAGAACAGATGGTGAGATATTTTTCATTGTTGCATGAGTTTCCTCATCAACTATAGGGAATCCAACCAAATTGTCTCCTTCCCTATTTCTACCATTATTTCCTTCACCATTGTTGTCTCCATTGTTTCCTCCTCTTCTACCTCTACCTCTACCTCCATCTATTACTTCCGTTGCCATGATAGTTTCTTTAGAGTCCTTAAAGTCCTCTAGTTCTTCTACCAAGAGAGTCTCTTTGTTTTCTAAATGGGTTTTAGTAGGTGGTATAGGAGAATCCTCTAATTCAGCTGTTCCTTGACTTCCAAAAATCTTAAGGCTAGGGGTAGATGGTGGTGAATCTGATCTATGCCTTGAAGAAGAAGTTTTAGATTTTCCCCTTGAGAGATGGACACATAGTTCTGTTATATCACGAAGTGGAAGTTGAGAAATGTCTCCTTTCCCCATCATGTTTAAAATATCTATCCATTCATCTCTGATGGCTTTTAATAGAAGGGCTTTCAAATTTTCCTCATGTAAGTTTCTCATCTTTGCTCTTTCTAAGTTGTATTGAAATCTTTCAAGTAAATCCTCCAAATTTTCATCTTCTTTTTGCACCATTTTGAATACCTCATCCTTGTGATTGGTGGGCATGCAATAGTCCAGGTATCTATCCAAAAATGTTTGTTTCATATCATTCCAAGTCATAATAGATTGGGTGACTAATCCCATGAACCATTTCAAAGCGGCTCCCTTCAATGTTGAAGGAAACAGTTTGATTTTTTGAGAGTCTTCCATATAGTCATAGGTTCGGCACACGACTTCAAACTCAAACAGAAATGTTTCAGGATCCTCACTTCGCAATCCATAAAAGTTAGGGAGGACAGATGGTGAGATATTTTTCATCGTTGTATGAGTTTCCTCATCAACTATAGGGAATCCAAACAAATTGTCTCCTTCCCTATTTCTTCCATTATTACCTTCACCATTGTTGTCTCCATTGTTTCCTCCTCCTCTACCTCTACCTCTACCTCCAAATCCATCTATTATTTCCTCCGCCATGATAGTTTCTTTAGAGTCCTTAAAGTCCTCTGGTTCTTCTATCAAGGGAGGATGAGAGGGAGTCTCTTCCTTTTCTAAATGAGATTTAGTAGGTGGTATAGGAGAATCCTCTAATTCAGCTGCTCCTTGAATTCCAAAAATCTTAAGGCCAGGGGTAGATGGTGGTGAATCTGGTCTATGCCTTGAAGAAGATGGAGTTGTGAAAATCGAACTCTTGGCTTTAGCTATAAACCTTCCCCTAGAATCTCTTTCTCTATGCATGTCATTTTTTTTTTTTTTTAAATTGGGCTAATAATTCTCTTTCTGATCTTCCAGGTCACACTAGGTGCAAGAAGAGAGCATACTTAAGAAATTACTTAAACCAATAACTCTCTTTTCTGATCCTCCAGATCACACTAGGTGCAAGAGGAGATCATACTTCAAGAAGTTATCAAGTTTTCCCTTCTTTTATGATTTTATGTTTTTTTTTTTTTAAGAAATTGGCTACCTAGTTACACTTCCCCGGCAACGGCGCCAAAATGTTTGGCCAATTTAGTGTGTCCTAAATTGTTGCATTTAATTTTTCAATCCGGGAATCGTAAGTTGATGAAGTGCGGCGCACTATATGTGCAAGATAACCTATTTCTTAACTTTTTGTCGTTTTTGGTTTTCTAAGGTGAAATGGAAATTCTAAGATGAAAACAAGTTTGGTTATGTTTGTTCAAGGAAGTGATATCCCCTATAATGATTTACCAACTTGAAATTTTAAAAAGCAATTTGAAATTTACAATGACAAGACTTAAAAAGAAAATGAAGATGTACTGCTGAAATGAAAAGGTGCTGCTAATCTAATAAATCAAAATAGTAAACTAGTGAGCATGAAAACCAAACTATTCTTGCTGCCAACTAAACACAAAAGAAACTATGCTTAAGGAAATTCAAAATTGCAACAAAATAAATCTAAATCAGATTACATCAATTTATCTTCTGACCCTTCATCATTAGTCCAAATATGATTTTCGGAAGTAATCATAAACAACTTGAGTAACTGATATTTAACTTGCAGAAAGTAAACTAATATCAAACCATACATTCATGATTCAATCCCTCACCATCAGTCCAGCTGTGGCTTTCGGAGGCAACTAAAGATGTCATGCACGATTTAATATATCTAAATTTGCGGAAAAGAAACTAATATTAAACTACACATTTCATAATACAATCCCTCACCATCAGTCCAGCTGTGGCTTTCGGAGGCAACTGAAGATGCTATGAGCAGCTTAATATATCTAAATTTGCAGAAAAGAAACTAATACTAAACTACACATTTCATAATACAATCCCTCACCATCAGTCCAGCCGTGGCTTTCGGAGGCAACTGAAGATGCTATGAGCAGCTTAATATATCTAAATTTGCAGAAAAGAAACTAATACTAAACTACACATTTCATAATACAATCCCTCACCATCAGTCCAGCTGTGGCTTTCGGAGGCAACTGAAGATGCTATGAGCAGATTAGTATATCTAAATTTAACTATTGAAGCAGATAAGCAATACTGAAATTAAACAAAAGCTATGAAAAGCAAATTAGCAGCAGAACAATGTTAGTTCCATGTCACTAGTCAAAAAGCTATGAAAATGCCTGGGCTGCCTATCTATAACCTGAAACAAGAACACTGATCAGTGATTATCAACATAAAACATGAAAGACAGAAATGAAATGGAAATTATGGAAGTTTATAAACATAAATGAAACAAATGCAATGTATGAACATATGAATGGATTATGACACAATGATCTCTAAAGAAACAAAATTAAAATTATACACTAATGCACAAAACCTTAGCTGAGCAGGGGCCCTCTACACCAGCCTTGGCAACAGTCCTCAAATACGAATTAAGTTGTAAAAAAGAGTCTTCTTATATTAAAAAGCAGTCATTACAGAATGGTAATGTTACGGCACAAGTGCAGCGTAATCACACTACAGAGCAGACTAATAAAAGATAACAGAGACTAACATTCACTAACATCGACTAACTCTATATGCGTATGCAAACGCATTATATATAACAAAAAACTATAACTGTCTCCTAAAGTTCATGTTGGTGGAGAGCACGTAGACCACTACGTCCACGGATATAGGAGCATGGCCGTGTTGGAAAGTAAATCTACGAGAGGTGGATGCTTGAATTCGACTCTAGAGTCCTGTACAGATGTCGATTTATCCTCTGCAGGCTTAGAAACGGCCGTATGAATCTTCATGTGACACGAAACAGAGTCCGGCCGACATGAAACTCCATGGTTGACTTCCATGTGGACGCCTTTGACCGCGGCTTCTTTGGATGAGTTTGCTTGAACCAATAGGACACGAACCATGTCCACGTCATTCCTGACCTGCCCATATGGCTCGTTTCCCTTGTAGACACCTGTAGCATAGAGTTTCACAAAATAGCTGCGGAAAGTTGCAGCAGCTGCGGAAAGTGGCAAGATTCCGCAGCTGAATGAAAAAAATCTAGATCAAATAGCAAACACAAAAATATAATTAAAAACCATGTTAGATTCTCTTTTGCACATGATATTGACAATTTGGGAGGTTTAGGTGAGTGAAAAAGGTATAGAAAAGTGTATGGAAAAGATGCAGATTTGAGACTCAACACCAGACTTGAAACAACCATTTGAGATTGAGACAGATTCTTCTGACTATGCTATTGGGGCATTTCTTACTCAACAGGGGCATCTAGTGGCATATCACAGTGAGACATTCTCCAACACAGTTTAAAATTATCCCAATTATGAAAAAGAAATGAATTCCATTGTTTAGGCTTGTCGAAAATGGAAGAATCACATTTTTGGGAAGGAAACAATCATCCACATAGACAACCGACCCCTGTAGTTCATACAGACACAAGGGAAGTTGCAGAATGACCGCCATCAAAAGTGGTCCACATATCTGCAACAAGTTATTTGAACATCAAGTACAAGAAGGGTAGCACCAATAATGTTGTAGACTGCCTCAGCTGACCACCGATCGTGGCACTAACCACCGTTCTCAACTCTTGTGGGCACGAGACTTCTGATTGGTCGCTTCTCTACAAAAGCGATCCAGAATTCGGCCACACATACAAGGCACTCTTGTGGGGTACGCAAGTTCCAAATTTTCACCTCCAATATGAATTGTTATGTCACTTGGGACACCTTTGTGTTCCTTCAAGCAAGCATGGCAAGAGGATATGGGAAGCACACTATAATCGAGTCGCTGGGAATTTTGGGGTCGAGAAAATAGTGGCAGTAATGCAAAAGTATTTCTATTGTCCAAACCTTCGATAGAATGTCGGGAAGTACATCAGATCCTGCACTTCTTTCACCATTGCCAAACCGACCATCAAGAAGCAAGAGCTCTATACTCCGCTACCTACCCCTAGTCGACCTTGGGAATCCATCTCCATGGATTACATGTCAGGCCTTCCTTCTACTAAGCATGGAAACGACTATCTTTTCATGATCATTGATATATTCTTGAAGATGGCCATTATGGCGGCCTGCATGAAGAATATCACAGCAGAAGCCACTGCTAAACACTTCTTTGAACAAGTGTGGGTGCACTTTGGGATCCAACAGTATATCATATCAGATCATGATAGCAGGTTCCTCAACACATTTTGGTCCAGTCTCTGGTCAATGTTGGACACCAAGCTCACCAAGTTCCCAGCTTTCCATCCCCAAACTGATAGCTAGACAGAGGTCGTCAACAGGATGCTTGTACACATTTTGCGGATGTACAATTCAAATAATCCACACACATGGGATGAGAGCCTCCCCTATGTACAACATATTTATAACCAGGCTCTCCATAGCTCAACCGGCCACAACCCATTTCAGGTGTGCTTGGGATTCGAGCCACTATGTACCATTGACGTAGCCATGCCATTTGTGGCTACTCAGGCCGATTCGGCTCATGTCCAGTCTAAAGCTGAAAAAGCGAACAACTTCATCGAGCTCATTCAGCACATCCACCAACAGGTTCATGACATATTGGATAGATCCAATGCTAAGTACAAGCAATTACATGATCAACATTGAGTGCAACACAACTTCCAGGTGGGTGACAAAGTGTGGCTACATTTGCATAAAGAGCGCCTCACTAGACCCCACCGCAAGCTTCTCCCTCTCCAATATGGGTTGTACACCATCACCAAGTCTGTATATAAAAATGAATTCAAGCTCAGTATTCCACCATTCCTTGGTCTACACCCAATATTCAATCTGGACCGCCTTCGTCCCTATTTCCCACCTCTACTTGACACCTCTGACATTACAGAACAATTGACACCAATAGAGTTAAACCCTAACTGCATGGAACAGGCCACCACATATTGTATCATGGACATGAAAATCAAGAACACTCACCAATAGAAGATACAACTGTATCGGGTTTTCAAAGCTGGCCAACTCCTGCACTAAGGCAAGTGGTTCACTAGGGACCAAGTTCAGCAGAAGTTTCCTCATCTCATGGAGGAACTCAATGCAATGTGGACCATTACTTCCTAAGGGGGGAGGAATGATCTAAGTGGATATTTGTGGCCACCCACCTATTCCACTTGGGGCCCCACCATTGTCTCTTTCAATTTTAGTTTTGGCACAACTTACTATTTTTAGCAGTTTTTTGGGTCCTTAACTTCTGGAGCCATTTTGAGGCCCTAAACGACGTTTTTTGGGCATCGCGCCTATGCAGAATATGATTTCGTTTTGGAATAAAATATGATTCCATTCAAGAATCAACATTCATGGTTAGAAGTTGTATTCCTCAGATAAATCTTTCTAATGATGTACCATGTGCGTCAAACGGATATAGTATGCCAAAGTTACGACCTCGGGAAGTTGAAATACCAATTTACCCAAATGGGGCCCATAGTTTTGGTGCTTCATCTCATAGGGTTAGGTTTTTAGATGTTTAGGGTTTTCCATTGTTTCTATATAATAAATATTCCCTCGAGCCTCATTTCAACAAAGTTCAAAGGCTTGTAGCTACCACATCTCTTCTCAGAGATAAGCTATCAATGCCCTAGCTAGTTTATTTCCATTCTGTCTATAAGAAAATTTCACTTCTTTGATATTAATGAAATGAAGTGTTATTTCCACTGCATATTTGTATTTATGGTTATATGTGTATTCTTTTGCATTCCTTCATAAACCTGGATCATGCATCTAGCATTAATATTTCAACTGGGTACCTGCTGACAGGGAACTAGAATAATGTTGATGCATCATACTTCAAATTCTAAGAAACAAGAGAGTATATCCTATATATACTAATGTCACAATCAGTCCTTGTGTAGGCTCAGCTCCGAGTTTATGTACCATTTACTTCCACAAATGATCCTTTACATTGGCTAGAGGGTCGTAAAGGTTGATCAATGCTTACTCATTCTAGACTTTAACAAATGATAGAATTGAGCTACCATTATACATTGTGCATTCTAATTAGTGTATGCATTTTAAGGTGTTTCTTTAGACTTCATTGACCTTCTATGTAGAAGATAACCTATCCTACAAAGTGCATTTGACTTCCCTACAACTGATATATAGATGATTATGCATTCTAGGTTGTCACTGGAGAATGATTGTAACTATACAGCATACCACATTCCAAACAATGTTATGAGAGGATGTTTCACATTGGATACTGCGAGTTGCAACTATATTGAATACCACATTCTAGATAATGCAATGAGAGGATGCATGGGATTGCTACATGGACGGTTGTACATTCATCGATTATATGAGTCCATCAATTATTCGGAAACCTCTACCGTATCTAGCTTCCCCTGCTCCCGTGGTTTCTGAAGCCCTCACATCGACACTATGGAAATTTACTAGTTTGATTTTCTTTGGAGGATTCTCTTCATTTACATTCTTGGTATTAATTTCACATTAGAGTCAATAAATCTCGTTGTTAAAGCTCTTAACCTGGGTGGCTTGATATCGGTTCCTGGTTTGAACCAGGATGGTTTCTGAGAAATGTTGCACATCACGGATGTACAGAGTGACACTAATGATAACTATTCAGAAATCCATGTAGTCTCATGTGCAGAGGAACCGAAAGGAAGTGGTTCCTTGGATACCAATTGCCAACTCAATACCACTCTGATTTTAGTAAATGACACACTCATAATAGGGGGAGGAAATTTAGAATTCTTACTTTATGTTCATATTAGCTGCCCCATTCCGGGGTGCTTAATATATATTTATTTAAAGTAAAATGTCCAGAAATTATTTTTCCTTGCCACCGTTGTCATCAATTCTGCCCTCTCATATCTATTAATTTCAAGTAAATTATCTATTTATTATTTTGCCTTGCCACTACTGTCATCAATTATTCCCTCTCTTCTACTCTGGATGCAAGCCTCTACAGATCGATCCAGCAGCCCAAATATAATACCCATATTCTTGGTTATATCACAGCTCATGCCCTGATGGTCCAAAATTCATAGAAAAGGAAAGTAGTCAACCAGGTTCATCTTTCCCATAATTACCATAAATTTGGTGATTGTTTCTTTTAATTCTTCAATAGCCTAAGAGTCTCATCCAAACATATTTTGATAAAAAATCAAGTTGCTCGACAAATTCATACTTGCAAGAAACACAATGTGCCCAATATTCACCCCCTTCAACTTTATAGAATCGTCAAAATTGGATTAAATGGTGGAAAAGAGTTGATTCCTTCTAATACAAGGCGTGCAGTCTCAGAAAACAAAAGTCACGGAACTAGATTCATAAGGTAGTCACGAACCGCCATCTTCGAGGAATATTTATTTTACAAAGAAACGATATGTGGGTCTGAGTGGAGCAATGTTTAGTCAGATATAGCATGCAGTTTATGGAAATCGTGCAAGTGGATCTAGTGGTGTGATTTTACTACCCAATGCAGTTTCTCTAGTTGTTATGTTTATAGTTCGTCCCACAAAGGAGACCACAAAAAAAAGGAGCTGAAGTGATTCTACCATTTTCCCTACACAGTTATGGGACTGGTAGGGTTTCTCATGGTTCTCATCGTGGTTGAGAATGCCTTGGAGAATTTTTCAGTTGCAGGCTACAAAATCGTAGTTGAAATTAATGGTATTGTGTTATTATCTTCCGTGCAGATTTTATGGAATGAAATGGTATCAAAACATTTATGGTTAGTAACAAGTCGTAACAATAATTTTAGAAGATAATAAAGGTTCAGGTATGCAATAGACATTTCGGGATAATGCCAGAGACGGATTAAAATCTCTTTGAAGGGTTCTCCTTTAAACGGCTTGAAATTCACTCTATTAAGAAACAATAGACCTTGTAAAACACAAAATGAGGACTTCAATTGAGAAATTGGGTATTATGTTCTTCGGTCATAATATTTTTTTTATAATGGCTTCAGGTTCTTTTATCCGCTATTATTTTTTTATTTTATGGAATATTATGCTAATATGTGTCATTGTGTCAACCAAAAATAAAAACAATCAAACTGGGGCCTTAGTTGATGATATAAAAAGTATGATCATCAATTTTTTTAATTGACCTGAAAGTTAAAAACTATGACGCAACATGCAGCTCAAATTTCGAAAGGAATGGGAGTTAGAATTTCTAGGGCCCACTATGCCCAAATTTTCAAATTTCAGAGAGACAAAAAGAGAGTAAAACACATTCAAAGATCTATGAGGGTTCCAAAAAAAGGCCCCAAAACCCAACGTTTGAAATCTTAATAGTAAATAATTTAAAACTTTTGTGCCTGAAGCGACAATCCTGCAGAAGGAAAAAGCACGTTCAACTCCAAATTCAAATCCAATCACACTTATTACCTTAATGCTAACAACACTGTTAAATTACAACGTTCTTATTATTTATTAATCAATGTGGGCCTCAAGGAGCACTATGTTGAACTACGAAGTAGGGTTTTTGGGACCATGTTTAAGCCATAGGCAAGGAAAATCAACATTTTCATTTTTTTGTTTGTCATTTTGTCCCAACGATATTGCCGGAACATGAAACTATTTATTTTTAATATATATAATTAGCCACTTATTGGAAAATACCTTTTTGGGTTGGGAAAATATTATTATTAGCACTTATTTTTACTTCTTCATATCATTCATTAACAATGGATTTTCCAATACACCATTAGATCATCCATCGGTTTAGGGTGCGCAAAAGGTAGTTTCGATATCTAGATAATTCTTTCAATACATGCTTTGGATGCAAATTATACTTTGTGTTTTCCTCTCCTATGCTATGGTCACAATGACCAGCTAATTTATTGGTATATATGAACACCAAAATCCACTTTATCATGGAGGGAGAGCATTTGAACCATGTATCAATCCATGAATTTTTGTTTTCTTCTAGCAGATTTTTGACAAGGTGCTCGAAATTACCAAGTAAGAAGAGGGTTGACATCTAATGCATCCTCTGGTAGGGTTGTAATGATTTTTCAAGAACCATCAACCATGGCATCTACAAATATTTCTTCCTTTTCATTTTCAGACACAACCTTCACATTACCAAGGAAAACTTGTTGCTTCATTCGTGGCTTTGGTTGATTGCCAATTTTGCATGCATTCTGACCCCAGAATACGCAGCTCCATCCATGTCGTCTTCCTCTTCTTATCTATATTTGACATGTGAAGTGAATTTCTTGGATTTATTTGCGATGGAAAAAAAATTCTTTTCCATTAATAATAAATATTAATAACAATAAAAATTTATAATACTCTGTAAAACAACTCTAGATCCCATTTGCATCACATCATGATACTCACTACATGCATGCACACCATTAGGATTTTAATTTTTACCTTCAAACAAGATTTGATACATGTGGAATTTCCATAGCAGCTTCAACTATCTTATTACAGATATAACTTCCCGGAGTATTGCGAACAAAAAATGTCTATAATGACAAAGGGGCCTCTAATATTTTCAATTGCCCATTAACCTTCTTGTCTTGTTCTCTGTAGAGTACAACCCATTTGGCAGTGTTTTGACATATTAATTGGGTCATTTTCTTGAACAACATGATTTAGTTGTACACATTTTACCATTCGTGATGTAGAAGAGAACTATATTTTAAATTACAAAGCACTAACAATTTCAAGAATGTATGAATTGAAAATTTCAACTGCCATTATCTCTTTGTTTGTCTTCTAACCATTCACTCTGTGCTCCTTTAATAGCTTGTCGATCTCGCACAATTTAATTTGAAAATATGCCTCTATCAATTTTTATTTTTATTTTATTTGATTGTATGGCTTCCTGACTAAGGAAAACAGTCAGAACCACAAGGAGTTAAGGGTTAGTGCAATCTAATGCAAGACAAGATTCTAGAAATAAAGACTGGACCATAAGATGGTACTTAACCACAAAAATGTTGGATCAATACCAGTGTTTTCACTAACAAGACAATATGAATCTATAGCTAGACTATTAGATTTTGTACCTCTTGCTCAGCTAATGATTCCCCTAGTGATTCTTGAATTTCCATGACCTTGGGTCTAGGTTAGAGTCTTAAATCACTAAAACTACCAAACCAAGAATCTCAACCACTAAGCTACTTTTCACAACGGAAATATAAAGCAATAAATCACATATGCACAATATACACAGTTTTGAAAAAAATTGTACAATATTGTACAATCACCAATATTTGTTACATGAAGCCAAATCTAAATAATCCATTAGTCTATGGTATACAAAATACAATGACAAACTCGATGTCATATCTTGTCCTGCCAGTCCTTCGCTTTCATACTGCTCACTAATAGTGCCTTAGCCCATCAAGGCATATACACATTAAGAGTCTAGAAGGGATGACACCTAACATTGTTACACATCCATCTGTAGAGTGTACATGGGCTGATCTAATAAGCTCTCTAGGTCAGCCAATTCCCAAGCTCCAAACTGCCTAGCTAGAAATGACTTTCTTCCATCAAAGTATTGCACTTCGACACCTATCTTCACCCAACCTTCAACTTCTCTTCATTCTTAAAGATAGCTCATCTAGGGCTACTTTGGGTAGCCAACACGTTTCCCTCCAATAGACCTATGGCACCCAATCCAATCATTGTTGAATATGCTCCTAAGATGACACTTCACCACCACAGAATGTCATCTACTTGGCATCAATAGGTTGCTCGAATCCTGATCCAATCCTATCATCAACTTGACCCAATATACATCTCCAAGCACTGTTATTTCACCTTGTTGTACTGCTACTATATTGTACCTCCTTACACCCATTAATAGGTCGAGTACTACAATGACCTCTAGGATATCCCTCGGAGAGAGAGCACTACTCGACTTCATAATAGGGATAGGTTTATTGCTCGAGTCAAGGCCCTTAATTTCCTCTTTAATTAATAGTAGTAACATCATGGGAAGAAGAATGAATTGACTATTGGGAATGAATGTTTCCCACTTCTTTTCCTGGTAATCCATCTCCAAATATAATATCACAAGATTTGATAATTCCTTGATAGATAGAGGAGTTGAATGCTTATCATATTGAATGATCGCCTGAAAGTGAGACAACATAAAGGCTAGCACAAATTTGAATCCCCAAATTACATTTGAAAGTGAAATTATCTTCTTGAAGAATGGCATTTGAACACTTCTGGGGGGATAAGATAATATTATGCAATTATTTCTTGCTGGATTTTCATTACGACATCGTTACTTGCTTCGTTTGTTACTAGATGGCTAATTTTTGCTAGGATTTGAATTTCTCATTACCTGCCAAATATTTTTGTTCAGTGTGACCATGATTATAGAAACCGCTCCTTCCCTTTCGAGGTCGTGGAAGAGGGCTCTACCTACCCGCTTGACTACTAAGCTAGATCGTTTCCCACAAACTGCCTGAAAGACATCCATAGCACTTTCATTTCAAATGTGTAATCCAGAACACAGAAGGGAAAATCAATTCTATTCTAATGTATTATAGAGATATCAATGAATAAAATTCTTGTGCAACATTGATTGTTGTGGTGCACTTTACAGTATCTAATTTTTCTATTTTTGTGGACCAACTCATACTATTACTTGTGGCCCCTCTTAACAACTTTATTTTGGTACACTGATTATGTTGGGCTAAAATTTGGTTAACCTCTTTGACGAACCCAATGATCCCATTAAAAACACCTGTAGCATGTTAGCCATGAGGAAATACAAAAAATAGTTAAGTCTTTCACCTAGTCAATTAGAAAAATGGAAACAAATATGTCTTCCCTCACATTTCACATATCCCCCATTTTAAAATAATGGCCCTTTTTCAGAAGCTTTTCCATACAATGGTAGTTGATTATTTCTCTAATGGTTGATTTGGAACCTTTGAGAATTTAGGAATTCCCATTCTCTTGAAAACTCATGTAGAATTCCAAGAAATCCATGGTGATAGGTCCTAGTGTTCTTACACATTCATCACCCAAAGATATATCGCAACCACCCATTTCAATGTCAAACATGTGGCTTCCATTTTGCTAATTTAGGGAACAATTCCTTGTAAGCAAGAAGGAAGAGGTGAGAATAATACTAGGTGAAAAGTGGCAAGTGGGAATGTATCACAGTGTATTTGTAAACATCTAATTGCAAATCTCATGTTTAGGATACAAACAACTACCAATGACCCCATTGATTTCTCCAACAATTGACTTCATTATATTTTGGATTTTATGTACTACAATATATCTGCATTTGTGGCATTCCTCTTCTATAGTCTTCCTTTTATTTTTTAAATGCCAATTATAATAATTACACTGATGCAATTAGTTACACTTGTTATCATCATCTTATTTTCATAAGTCTTCTCATCTTTGTTTGTAAGAACCTATAAGATATTGTGAAAAATCTTGCCATCTTTTAGTAATAGTTTGATCTATTGTCAACCGATTAGCACAAGCTAATGTGCATATTTGACCCATCCAAGGTAATGTGAGTTGGGATGAGTTGAGGTTGGTAACTTAAGTTCCTTTTGCATTTGAAGCAAGAAAAGGTTATTTTGGTTTCCATTATCAGTTTGTGCTTGATTTGACATTTTTATGTACAAAGAGCTTTCTTGTTGCTGGTAAGGCTATCTCGGGGAATTAGTATCAAGTGTGGGTCAATGTAGTTGGGATTGCTGACATCAACCTCTAAGTCTCCAACCTCTCAATAATTCTTATAAAGGAATTATTTTTCCTTTTGGAGCTCTTTTGGCCTAAATGTTTGACATTCCTCATTGGAATGGGCAAGCTTCCTATGATAAGTGCCATATTTCTTATTCCCACAGTGGGTAGAGAATATGGAATTGGTTTCTCCTTTGTTCTACCCAATATTGTTGGGCTGAGTAATTAGTAGAAATAAAATGAGGACAAAATTCCCTTCATCTAAAATAATTGAATGGTCTTATGTAACTTGGTTTCAATCTTTGAACCAATTTGCATAAAATGCCCTGAGGAGGAAATAGAAGAAACTCTAACTTATTTGTAATACTAGGGAACAAACCACAAAATAATTTGGTGTAGAGGGTATATTTGGGGCCCTTTGAGACTCTACCTTGAGTTGGGAGAGAGATACATATCCTACTCTCCATTATTATAAAGATCTGGTCTCCTTGGGTCATTATTGTCAAAGGAAATATTGAGCCTTTAGTTCCAACATTTTTGGATCAAATATAGGAACATTTTTATCTTGGCCATGAACATCAGTGTTCTAGACAAGGGGATATTTTGTATAGGAAATTAAAGCTACCAGAATATAATTTGTAGTTAGGAGAACTACCTCCTTTTAAGATCAATTATCATAAATATGAAGAATAATATAAAAACCTGGAAATGATTCTACTCACTATGTAAATCAATTATGGGTTTGTGGATGTCCTCTTGTATTCCTGGATATTGGTTAGTTCTTCCAATATGACAATATTATTCATCTTCAGTAAGGATTCCTTCAACAAATGGAATTGACCTTCCTGCCTTTGTCTCATATGGTTCACAAAACAACTAAATGATATGATCATCATTCTTTTCTTCCTCATTAGAATCCATGTCATATGTAGGATGGATGTCAAAAGAAAAAAATATAGGATCTTGCACTGTTCTGCTCAAACTTAATAGGTAATGTTGATTGGAGATGTGCATCATTATGGGTGAAAAAATTTATACCTTATTCAAAATCACATATAGGATTGCTGGTCTTTTGAACCTTAGGGGATCTTCAAGATTTCCCTTCATTAATGATTTTATTATTACTCTCATTCTCAGCGAAACTAGAACTATAGTTTCGCCCATTATCTCCATCTACACTCAATATTTTGTCATATGTTGGTTTAATTTCAATTTTATTGTGTATAAGAAAGGCATGGCATGATACCCCTGTCATCACATGCTAAGTCTTCTTGGGTGATTGCAAGATTGGTAGAAAGTTGTTTCCTACCCTCCTGCTGATATTCCTCCTCTGCATTTAGGACCTTTTCTCACAATATCAATCATTTGGAAATATGGATTTTTTTCAAGGGTGAATTAAATGAAGAGAAATGTCCAAGTGTAGAAAGCCAACTGAGCAGGCCGAAAAACTTGTATGAAACTGCTCTTTTTCTTCTTCAACAGGGTGGTCATTAACACTACCTCAAAATAAGTACTGGCTAGACTGAAGCATCCCATTGGTTGCACTTCACAATTTGTCTTAGGAATAAACCTGTCTTTATCTCCACCACACTCATCATAGACATCAAAATGCAGTGTAGGTGTTATATTTATGTTTTGATCAAACTCAGAATGCAATTTTGAGCTACCAAATGTGTTTCCAGGAATGCCCATAGTTGTATTACCCTCACTTAGCCTTCTACATGATCTATTTATACAAATTTTTATAAGGATGTCCTATTATTGTATTCTTCTTTGCTTCATTTTACCCTATATTTAGCTTTGCCATTTTCTAGGAGTTGCGTTTGCACTCCCACATTTTACGTGTACTAGTTGTACCTTTCAGTCCCGTTGAACTATTTATTGTCATTCGTTGGATATATAAAATTATATTATCGTATCTTACCTCACTTTTTGCTAATCAAAATACACTTCTCTAACCTGAGAAGCGTGTTCAAGTTTCAAAGAATCTCCAAATAGATTATGATTGGATGTGTTTAGGGCTTCATCATATCTGCTTCATGATTGTTTGTCTAGTCAAAAGCAAGCAAAATTTTTCTTATCCCTATAATCATAGTCTGAGCACTGCAGGTGGTCTATACACTGGTGAAAAAATGGAAAGCATGGCCTTCATCATCAAAGGCTTCTAAATATGTGCAGTGGTATTTAGAGAAATCATTTTTTAATTGAATTTTCTCTGAAATCTGAAATAGATGCCTCGTCATTGAAAAAGATCCATATTTTTGTAGTGTTGGATTTCTCATTATCTATAGTAATGCTAGGGTTAGAAGCCAATAGTTGATCTCCTTTTGAATATGGGATGTCTTCTTTCAGATAACCCCATTCCTATCCTATGTCTAGTTCCAACAATCCTTTGGACATAATGATGTTTAAAGGTTCTTGGTGAGGTTTCAATAGCCCATGTTTCAAATGGAACTATGCCTTCCAATACTGCTACAGGATACCTAGCTCAAAAAAATCCTTGTGCAACATTGATTTTTGTTGTGTCACTTTACAGTAATTAATTTTTCCTTTCTTGTGGACCAGCTCATACCATTACTTGTGGCCCCTCTCAAAAAAATTATTTTGGTACACTGATTATGTTTGGCTAAAATTTGGCTAACCTCTTTGATGGATCCAATGGTCCCATGAAAAACACCCATAGCATGTCAGCCATGAGGAAGTATAGAAAATACCTGAGCCTTTCACCTAGTCAATTATAAAAATGGAAGCCAATATGTCTTCCCTCACATTTCACATATCCCCCATTTTCAAACAATGGCCCTTTTTCAGAGGCTTTTCCATACAATGGTAGTTTATTATTTCTCTAATGGTTGCTTTGGAACCTTTGAGTGTGTAGGAATTTCCATTCTCTTGAAAACTCATGTGGAATTCCAAGAAATCCATGGTGATAGGTCCTAGTGTTCTTCCCCTTTCATCACCCAATGAAATATCATAGCCACACATTTCAATGGAAAACATGTGGCTTCCTTGTGAGGGAAGACATATTGTTTTCCATTTTGCTAATTTAGGGAAAAATTCCTTGTAAGCAAGGAGGAAGAGGTGAGAATAATAATAGGTGACAAGTGGAATGTGGGAATGTATCACAATGTATTTGTAAACATATAATTGTAACTCTTGTGTTTAGGAGACAAACAACCACCAATGACTCCACTAATTTATATGTCAATTGACTCCATTATATTTTTTATTTTATGTACTACAATATATCTACATTTGTGCCATTCCTCTTTTGTATTCTTCCTTTAATTTTTTAAATTCCACTTATATTACTTACACTTATGCAATTAGTTAAATTGTTATCATCATCTTATTTTCATAATTTTTCTCATCTTTGTTTGTAAGAACATATGAGATATTGGGAAAAATATTGTCATCTTTTAGTAACAGTTTGATGTATTTTCAACTGATTAGCACAAGCTAATGTGCATCTTTGACCCATCCAAGGTAATGTGAGTTGGGATGAGTTGAGTTTGGTAACTTAAGTTCCTTTTCCAATTGAAGCAAGAAAAGGTTATTTGGTTGCCATTATCAATGACCATATATACTAGTTTGTGCTTGATTTGGTAGTCCTATGTACAATGAGCTTCCTTATTGTTGGCAAGGATATCTTTGTGCATTAGCATCAAGTGTGGGTCAATTTAGGTGGGATTTTTGAAATCAACCTCTAAGTCTCCAGCCTATCAATAATTATTATAAAGGAATTATTTTTCCTTTTGGAGCTCTTTTGGCCTAAACGTTTAACATTCCTCATTGGAATGGGAAAGCTTCCTATGATAGGTGCCATATTTCTTCTTCCCACAATGGGTAGAGGATATGGAATTGGTTTATTCTTTGTTCTATGGTATACCCAATATTTTTGGGCTAAGTAATTAGCATAAAGAAAATGAGGACGAAATTCCCAGCTTCTTGAACCACCATTTATTTGTTGATGTTTCTAGTTTTTTCATTGCAAGCTAATACCCCTACTTTGTTAAATAATGTCCACTTGTGGTGTTATAGGACCAAGAAATCTCATCATTGGAATCACTTAAACAAATTTGGGCCTTGCTTTCTTTCATGTCCCAAATCTTGTGCTTGGACCCATCCCTATCTCCAAATTTTCATTCAATTGACAACAACATTTCTATTAAGTGTGCATTGACGTGTCTCTGGAATTTGAACAATAAGTGTCTCTAGCAGGAAGACATTGTCCCCCATCACAACTATTGCATTTGTGCTAATTTTTACCCATAGGCTTGAACCCAACTTCCATGCTAGGTATTGTCCAACTATGAGAAAGGCTAGAGTTAAAGCCTTCCATTGGTTTGACACATTCTGGTATTTTTTTGGCAATTGCAGATCCAATTTGAACTTGAGAATTTTGAGGATTAGGCTTTAAGAAAGGGCTGCATTTTTATGTTATTTTTTTTGGGGTTTTATGCATTTTGGTGCTTTATGGGTTGCCTAGTTTCAAATGGATTGGTTTCGAATTGGATCATAAGTGGGTAGGTCTCGTCTAAATTAGTTGGTGGTTTAACCACCCAAAATAGTGGTCTTTTCAAGGTCTTCATGAGATTAAATATACAAATGAAATATGACTACAGAAAAATGCAAATCAGCAAGCATAAAGACACTCAAAATACTAGACATAACTCTTAGAATAGCACCAAGTTGAGTGATAGGAGCCCTTACAAATTGGGAGGTGAATAACTTGCTATATACATTAGTAAATGGTTGTAGATGATAAAGTAACTTGATGTTATGCACCTCTAGATCTGAGAAATACAATAAGACGTGGAAAATTATAAGCTAAACCACCCCTTGGGGGCCACCCACATGTGTAGAGGCACTTTTAAGTGTTGGGTCTATGGGTAGAGAAGCTAGGGAAATGAATATATAATAAAAAAATACCATCCCATAATTGAGAGTATATGAGTAAAGCTAATGATAATACAATTGATTACTCTACAGTTGGGGTCAAATCCCCATAGGGTCAAAATCCAATTTTATTTTTATGTACACTTTTTTTTTCAGCAAATTTAAAATTGTTTATCACTTCAAATGATGATAAAATATAATTTGGAAGTGACAAAAATTAAAAGGATCATGAATACATACCTTTTTTATCAAATCCTTGAATGAGAGTTTCACTTACATAGTAATTAGTACAACAACATTTTTTGTTAAATATATATTAATAGGGGACATGCAATTAAAAAACAATATTTTAGGGGAAAATGGCACAGATATTTCATTAAGAATTATAGTTGTTACTTCCAAGAGTGAAAAAGTAGTAAAATAAGAGTTGCTTGCCTAAAAAAAAAAATAACAATTAACACTCCTTGACCCCAACTTAAAGACTGCCCACATCTTACTTAAAAATGGCAATGATGGGCAACAATTACATAGTTAAACTTGATCTAAATATTAAATACATAATTTTCTTCCAAATTGAACAAAGTGTTCATCTCATGGAACATTTCCTAACTGTGTCACTTCTATAAGTAGGAAGGGATTGTTACACAGATAACATCCCATAGTTCTACATGCTTCTCAAACCATCCATTTGCTCCCAAATAGAGCATTATTCCAATGAACACAAGAAACAAAAAAATTAAATATTAAAACAGAGATTAATATTAATGGTTTCGAAAGATAGATTCAAAGTTGTAACATGCCATACAATAACTACTCGTTACACCTCTTACAACATAATATTTTGGAGCATGTATGCTTCCTTTTGGAAAGCAGGGAAACACACTCTCAGTGGTTATTCTTGGTCAACAAGTCATGTTCAAGAAAACAAAGGTCTTTCTGTGGGATGCCTGGCCACCATTAGTTTTTCTGGGCAGCAAGATCTTCTCTCTGTGATATTTCTATGGTGCACCCAAGCTCAGAAAAAGTTGGTTAAGGAAAGGTAAGGCTGCGAGGGGTCCTTTCTGAGGCACTAAAGCCAAATAGGAGGTAGTGATGTTGTTCTCAACTAAACAGGAGATCAATAGGTTACTAGGTGGTTTTTTGAAGCATTTAGGGCATCACCTATATGCGGCCTTCCTCCTGAGTGTATTTAGGGCTGCAAAAGATATCTCTTTCAGGGGTCTGTGATCACATGAAGCTTTGAAACCACTCCCCAACAATTATAGGCCTCCAATTACGGGCCAAAAATTACTAAACATCCCAAGCAAGCCTCTAGAACCTATAGTTTGTTGATGTGATGTAGAAACAGGATCAACACTCCAACTACAGGTGAAATTTGGATCAAAAGGGGGATGTCATAATATCTAACCAACCATTTTACCAAGTTAAGGGACTACTCCAACCGCAAATTGAAACTCCACTAAGAAAGGGTTGTCACAAGCTCTTCCTAACAACAAACAAGTTTAGAGGTAGCACGGTTAGATAGTGAGATGTTAATTAGTATATTACAAACTAAACTTGGATAGTGCTAGTGTGGGTTACAATTGGAATACTGATCTATTGAATATTGACATTACAGTCAGAATTATATTGGTGGATTATTGGTTTTATAGGTCTATTGTTCCTTAGGTAGTTAGCCCTAACTTGTGGTGGTTTGCTGAAGAAACATATGACTATTAAATATCTCTTATATCATTAGTGAATTATATAGAAGGGTACTTACCATTATATGAGTTGATAAATGTGCACCGTTTTTATGACTATTTTAATTATTGGAAAATACTAGATAAGGATTGAACCCCAAGGCCAAAAATTACCAAGGGAAATTGCATACTTCCATTAGAGAAATAGTAAAAAATGAAATTCAATCTACTTGGATAATAAGCTATAACCAAAGATGTTGTATTGTCAAATCCATGAGAGGTTGGGGTAGGATGATGGTCCGCAAAAGGCAGAAAGGAGTTATAGCAAGGTAGACTTCAGTAGGTGTGTGTTGCTATTAAAGAGGATCTCCATAATGTGTCCCTCTATGGCGAGGATGCATGGTAGGACATAATGGTTCAAAGGGAGGTGAAGCAGAGGGGAATATATTTCCAAGGGTGTCTAATTTGGTTTCAGGTTGCGGTGGATTAATAAGGGATATGAGGGCTCAAAATTCTACTTTGAATTTTTGAAAATTAAAGTGGCAATGAATAGGATCTTGGATTACTCCATGCAAATGGTTCTTTTTTCGGCACTCCAATTGACATTATGTTCAAATTGAAATTTCAAAATAATTTTCTCCTTATATCGTGATGGATCATGTATTGGCTACAAGAAATTCTTATTGTAGGTTCAATCCTCATAAGGTTTTTATTGGTGACTAGAGCAGGTTGAAGAATGATGACTTCTCAAAAGAGGAGAATTTTGCAGTACTTAGCTACATGAAGAATGGAAAGTCTCTGGGTATAGAATCTAGATGGCATTCTGTGTGAATTTTATAAGGCCATGCGCCACATTCCCAAAAAAGCAGCCACAAACACAATTGATGATTGGCATCCAATTACATTGCTTAGTATGGCACACAAGGTCATGGATAAAACAGAGACTCTAAGGATCTATGAAATTCCATGGAATGTTGTCTAATGATAACACAATTTTTGTGTACAAATAAGTAATCTCAATACCATGTTTTCAACATGTAAAACCTTCAAATGTGCACAAAAACTAGCCAGCAACCCATTTTCTTTGAAATTGAATTTGACAAAGCTTTTGACTGAGTGGATTGGAGTTTCATTATTTATATGTTGACTCATGTGGAGTTTGGACCTAGATGTGTGACTATGGAGAACAAATTTTTCACTAATACATTGGCTTTTATATACCAAATAGTGCTTAGATAAGTTTAGTTGATGATGCTCATGCTTTTTTAGACATAATCAACCTAGCATCAAGTGATATGTTTAGTGAATAAAAAAATATTTTTTTCCTGGTGGGGTTGGACTCTCTTCCTAACTAGAATCCCTTAGCTTGGACATTTATCCCACCCAAGATGGTTGTTAGATATTTGCGTATTCCCTTTAGTCTAGATATTTTTCCATTATCCATGTAGAATTGGCAACTTCAGCAACTACAAAGGAAACTTATTGATTAGCATCATCGAGACCTTCCCTTTATGAGGAAGTTGACCATGGTTTCACAATCCTACTAGACTTTCAAATATATTATGTGTCTTTTTGGTTGCATAGCAAGCCCGATATCAATAATAGAGCAGATTTTGAGATTGTAACCATGGTCTTAATCAAACAAAAGGGTCTTCCATTGGCCCCTTGGGATGTGTTACTATCCCCAAGGATGTCAGGGGGCTTGGTTTGATCAAGCCTCCCACCGAAGTGTCTATTTTGGCTACCATATGAGTGTCAAGTGGTCTAGATGGTGATGCTCCATGGCAGGTTATGTTTTGACCTGTAGGATGTCAACAAGTGGGGAAAGTGTGGGTGGATTTTTCTTTGTGTGATATCATCTCCTTCATCCTCCCTGTGTTTATGATAGTAGCACCAGACAGGTACTTCCAAAGAGATCTGAGTGTCTAGACTCTAGACATGTGATTGGATTAAAAGGGAATTTCATCCGAGTGATATGTTCTGAAATCTGTAGTACAGCAGAGTGATTTCTACAACAAGGATCATTCCTAATAAGGTTTTACAGCATAGGTCTATAGATCATCCAATAAAAGTGGCACAATGCGGCCATACTCATATTTAGAGAGAAACACGAGTTGTGTGGAGGGTTCAAAACAGTGATGTGTGCTGCAGAAGGGCCACATGTGTTGTGCAAAGTGAGTAGAGCAGTCACACATACCACATGAAACTGTAAAATTTTGAATGTGTTGTGGGTAGGGGTGCAAACAATCGTATATGTGATAGAAATGCTGCACTGCAGGTTGAGCAGATGGAAAGTCGTGTGGTTTCTTAGGATAAATTGGGTATTACAGCCTACACAGGTGCCCAGAAAATTTTTATAGTTGCTGGAGATTGCAATTTTCCACAAAGGACCATGTTTCCATTAAGGAAATCATTGTACGATAAGACATTATTTAATGAACACCAAATTTTGATGTGTGGAATTTCTGTGTGTGCATGTGTGGGATTGGTGTACAATTTTCTACCACTGATTTTATTTTATTTACCTATTAAATCCCAATAATTATTTTTATTTAGTAAGCTAAAACTTTAAATAATTTACAACAAGGAAATTTACTAGAAACTGAATTTTCCAGTTGCTAGGGTTAAGAAAATTTAGCACACCAAATTCCAGGTCTCAAGCTCACTTATTTGAATTTCCTAGAGTAATTGGTTAGCATGGAAAGAAATTGTGGGCTTGGCTAGGTGGAACATGAAAGAAAAATTGGGATCTGGCATACACTCCATTTGGAGTTTCAGACATAGGGTGATTACTTTCGATCGTTGCGCCACCTTCATGCTCTCAATTTCAACAAGAAAGGCATCCTCTTTTGGGGATACATGTGAGATGAAACTAATTGATATTAAATGAATTGGTAGTGCTTGTCTCAAGAGAATGACCTTCTTGGCCCTAATAAATATTTAATTATGGAGTTTTTCAATCCACAACAAGATCTGATGAAAATAAACATTGGAATTTCAGCTCCATTTTAGAAGGACTGGCAGTGGAGTTTTGGTAAGCCTTTGTAATAATATTGCTCTCCTCAACTATACTCAATATTGCATAAAAAATATCCAATATCCCAGTGAGCTCAATGGAAAAATATTTATGATGTTACTTGTTTACAAATTTGAGAAAGCCTCAAGGGTTACAATCAAAATCTAGAAATTTTGTTTCCTGGTGGAATGTGAGACATTCTTGGATTTGTATAATGCTTTAATGCTTGTTCAGGATCTAGGTAAGTGTGAATGAATAAAATCTTTTTGTCATTATTCTATATTGGATCCCCATTCTCTCTAAGTTATCAAAGGCAAGTTAAAACCTGATTAGACGAAGGGACAACATATTCCATTGCCAAACTTCAACCTTACAGGGAAGTGCACTACACTTGTTTAATACTTCCACACATTTTGAGGGCATGCCAATAGAAATGTGAATGCTGTTGGATACACTGGCATTGGTTAGTTCTAGAAAATTTCTCTTTGTTAAATATGTTGTTTTCATGAAGTAATATTTCCAACCAAGAGGATAAAGACTTGGAATGTCTAGGACATAGTGGTGTTATTTCTTGCATGTATTTGTCATTTATTAGTATTCCACCACTAATAACTTCATATGTAGTTGTCTGTTTAGTAGTATATTACAATAGTGACTTGTTAAAGGAAAATGATTCTAGTTTGTTTGAACGTCATAAACTGGAAGGAAATCTAACTTTGAATTAGAAAAATGGAATATATTCTGAAAAATATGTTTTTTGATCAAATATAGGCCCATTGCCTGATCATTAAAAAAAAAGTAGTCACGAAAATAAACAATGATTTTGGACACGATGAATTACAAAACTCTTCAACTAAAAAACAAGTTAGCATATTCAATTTTGTTTGCATTAGAGAAAAATGAATGAGTAACATCAAGTTTGCTTTGAATATTTATAGAATCATTTTAGAGATTCTAAATGGAAATTACGTGTGCTAATCTTTCTCAATTAATTACAGGGAAAACAAGGGGCATACATAATTTTTTGGCTTATGGGAATTGGATTCCTTTTCCCTTAGAATAGTACATTGATAATTGAAGATTACTATATTGAATGCTATATTCCTAGTTAGTATCACAATTTACAAAGTCTTGTCTTATTATTTTTTAGTTTCTTGTTGTAATCTTGTGTCAACAATACTTTGCTCCACCCATTAGATTTCTACTAACCAGTTTTATTGTTGAAGTGTCACTACTTAGAGATAACTAGAGGAAACGATAAAACTACAAAAGTGGAGCATGAGACATTCTTAGTAGAAATTGCTAGCTCTGTTGTGTTTATTTGTGAGATTTTATTTACTTTGTTTATACAGGTCATCTGGCCACATAGTGGCCACTATTTCCCAACTGAAGAAAACTTGTTCGAGTTTCTTGATTTTATGGGGAAAATGACATTAACAATATTTCTGATGTTGAGGTATATATCGTATAAATCCTTTATAGTCTACTTTAGTTTATATTCCAGTGTTCATCGACTTTCATGTCTTATACTTTGCATTGTAACTTTTTTTGTTTTATTTTTGCAGAAAATGGACTCAGCATTGATGGTAAGAAGCAAGGATTGAAGAAAGAGGGGAACAATAACACTAGAGTGACAAAGAGAAAGAAGTGTACTGGTATAGTGGTACTCGTAGAGCCAATATCCTGCATAATATACACACATAAATACTGTTGGTCAGGTTTTCAGAGTTGGTGAATTCACTTGAAATTCCTTGGAAAGATAATGATAAAGCTTTGAAGAGATCAAAAATATTTTATCTGTAAATTGCACTCCAACCAATATTAAGTTGGAAACTCATATTGTAATACTTGAAATTTTATATAATATAATTTATGTGGTTGGAATTGTTTATAATTACACTTGATATTACTTGGTATTGTAATTAACATATGTAACTTTGCGTTTTCATATTAGATGAACATGTAATTTGTATGACATTTTTTTTAAAATTTAGTCGCAAAATCATACTAATTAATTTATGTTGATTAATAATGAACACATAAAATCAATCTAAAACTATTAAAATAGTAGTTTATATTGATTACTGATGAACATAAATAAAATGAATATACAACTAAATTAGTCATTTATAATGATTATTAATGAAAGTAAATGAAATGAATATAAACTACTAAATTAGTCGTTTATATAATGAATAAATTACTACTGCAAATGATAAATTTGTGACTACAATGACGACTAAATTTTGCATATATACGACTATTAGTAGCTAATTTACAATATCTTATAACACGACTAAGATTTAGTCATATTTATTCGGTTATTAATTGGTTTTAAACAATGACTAAAATTTGCATATATATGACTATTAGTAGCTAATTTACAGTATCTTATAACACGACCAACATTTTGGTCATTAATTGGTATTGTTGGGTGATCATATAGTAATATTATTTTTTGTATATTTGGTCATTAATTGTGATAATTAATGACCAAATCAAAGATTAAATCAATGACCAAATCAATGACTAAATTAATGATCAAATCAATAATTAAATTAATGACTAAATCAATGACTAAATTAATGACCAAATTAATGACTAAATATAAAACTAGACAAAAAAATTGAAATAACCAATTAATGACTAAGCTAAAAACGACCAAAAGTTGGTCGCATTATAAGATATTATAAATTAGCTACTATTGGTCACCGACTGAAAAATAGTTGTTTATATGCAAATTTTAGTCGTTTTTTTAGTAACTAATTATCCATTTTGTACTAGTGATTGTATTGATTCAGAGATATAGAAGACTCTTACAACCTTTTTCGTAATGTTGTGAAGCTCCTCCCATAAGTCTACAATCCTTTCCTTAGATGATGAGCTCTCATGCCTAATTTGACCAACATTAGTCTATCTTCAACCACACTTTTTTCAACCCTCTAGCATGTAGTTGATTTATAGGCCAAGAGGAGGAAGTTTCAGATCCAGATCAAAAGGACGAGATCCACTCAAGGTGGGATTAGGGTTCCATGAAGAATGAGAGTTAGCTCTATGATGGGAGGGGTTAGGCTTGAATAAGCATGATGTCTAAGCTCTAGTTGGGATATATTCAACCAATAAGGATTTTAGAATTAAATTTTAATTTTTAATTTTGTTGAGTCATGTGCGCTATCGATAGTCTAAGAGAAAGCACAGTTTTGCATGAGCACCAATGGTAGGAGTTACACATGTGCAAAAGATGGATAAGAAAGCATGCAAGTCACTAAAAATAAGGTTTTTGGCCTTATAACCCATATTAAATCTTGCTTTCTTCAAGGAGATTATGTTGTTGACTTGCAAGGGAGTTCTTTGGAACTCGTGAATTGTATGGTGAAAGATCCATTTTAATGGTTAGTTATCACGGTGACAAAATGACGTGTAACAATTTGGTCAATGCAAGGCCAAACTTTTTCTTTATGGTAAAAAATATTAGTCAATTCATGGTGGAACCAAAGAGAGTGCATTGGACAATAATGAAGCATGTGATGTGATATCTACGAGGTACAATTGAGTATAGGTTGAGATATACTCAAGTTGATGGTATTGGGTTGATGGGATATATTGATGTAAACTACAAGGTGATGCTTCAACATTAGATCATGATTTGTCTCTTGGTATAACAAGAAACAAAAGTTGGTTTTGTTAATATTTGCAGGAGTAGAGTACATGGCAGCAAGCATGGATACATGTGAAGGCATATGGTTTCAAAAATCGCTAGTGGCATTGTTCGGTCAGAGGAGGGAGTCGACCATTATCCACGATGATAATTATAGTTTCATTAAACTATATGAGAATATGGTATTTCATGATAGGTCAAAATGCTTCGACATCAAATACCATTTCATAAGGGATTGTGTACAATGTGGATTAATTCAACTACAATATGTTCATATAGATGAACATGTTGCAAACATTCTAACAAAGGCCTTGGGTAAAGGAAAGTTTAGCTTCTTCAAGGATAAGTTGGATATTGTGGATAACCTTCCTCACTAAGAGGGAGTGTTAAATATTGTATCTCAAATAGGTTTTCTAATCTTGGGAGGTGTTATTGACGTTAGCAACACAAATAATTTAATTATCTCCAAGCTCATGTAATTCTTCCTAAGTTTCACCAAGGGAAAATATCTAAAATATGTCAATTAGTGATTTTTTTAATATTTCCTAAGTTTAAACTTAGGGAAAGTGGATAATTTATTTCTATTAGTTTGGATAAGACCAATTTACCTCTAGAATCTTATGGAAAGTTTCTAAGTTGATCTTAGCCGTCAATTAGATCAAGTTAACTTCTAATCGTGGCCATTCATTTGTGAATGAGAGATTATAAAGGGATATCAATGGGAAACATTGGAGACAAATCAAACACATCGAATGGGGGATTTTTAATGTGACACCAAGAGGGTTTCAATAGTAATGATTAGGAGAAGAATTTCAAGAGGTTTTTACTATCATCTATTTTGTGTAGGAGACCGAGTTTTTCTAGTGAGATCGTGAGCTTTAGGAGGAGGTTGAGTTGCTTAGTAAATTCACAAGAGTATAGGCTACGATTATTTTGATAGGTAGTGCGAATCTTCCATAGGCAAGTGCAAATTTGCTAAGAGATAGTGTGAATTTCCAATATACTAGTGCAAGTTGCTTAAGGCATTGCGAATTGCAGAAGATGAAGTTATGGGTTTTTTTTAGGTTGATTTGATTAGCGAAAGAAGATAAAATATTGCTGGAGCTTTGCTAGTGAGAGGAAAGCAGTTGTAGTAGTTTTTGCTGGAGATAATAATATGAACCCTGAGATCTAAAAATTAGTTTTCCCCACATTTGGGTTTTTCTAAGACTTTTATCCAAAATACTTGTGTCAATTGTGTGATTGGTTTCTCGTATATTTCACTGCAATTTTTATTTTGTGAATAGGGTTGTTCATGTTATTTCAACTTGCATTTCCCAAGCCCATCATTAGACCTTGGTAAGAACCTATCACCACAAGAAGAAAATTCTTCTTGGATATAGAAAAAGATGTGTCCATTTACATTACATACTAGTCATCTTACTCCTCTTTCACAACCACTTCATATTGTCAAATTCCAACATTGTGATGAAAATGACTTTAAAATGTTTTAACGATAAGATTTTTTTTTCAATTGTTTTATGTAACATGTACATGTTTTTTTTTAAGGATATATACTAGATACATAATTTAAGTTGAAATAATCTAATTTATATGAACATTGAAATATTTTATTTATGAAACATATATTCACAATAAAATGTTTTTGATTATTAATATATTTTAAATATACATTAATATTGTTTAAAATGCCAGATTGAAATATTTTATTTATAACCTATATTAAAAAAATAATAAAAAAATATCCATAACTATTATATTTTCTTATAAAAATTTATGTTAAGATATTTTTATTATATAGAAGCTTTGAGAGTACCAGATGTTAACTCATATAACCTAACCTTGATGATTAAAGTTTTAAGATTTCAATGGTTGATTGAAGAATTAAATGAGAGGAAATTTATATTCTGAAAATTTGTTTTGCATTATATTGTTAAGATGATTAAAAATGGCTATTTCTTCAATTGGTTTCTCATTATGTGAATATTTGAATTTTTCTGCACTTTTCTTATCCTCTTTATCCTCTTTATTTATTAGATCTATATCTACATCTATTAGATATTTATTAAAAGAGAGTGTTGCTATATAAATGGTATACTCATCTCATTTAGGGTAACTTGATTCTGCTTAAAGGTTCAGCCATGTATGTTCTGCAATGAAAAGAAGAGTACTTTAGCCACCAATATAATATGTATTCATAAAATGTATGCATTAACAAAACCTCCAGTGTACATTTACCTAAAACTTCTGTAACAGTTAACCTAGACTTGGGATTTTTGACGAGCATCTTTGATACAAGATCCCTGGCGGATTCTGAAATCCGAGACCAAAGGCCATCTGTGAAATCTAGGTGTTTGTTTAAAATATCATCATAAAGCTTCGCCTTCTCTTCTGATACGATGGGATTAGTATCCCCACTATGCTGGCGACCTTGGGGGCCAAAAGGATAAACGCCCACGAGCATCTTGTAGAGTAGAACTCCTGAGTTCCAGACGTCGACAGCTTCGCAGTAGCCATTAGAAGCCACGATCTCGGGAGATAGATATTGAGGAGTCCCTACAACCTCATGAAAAACGTTGCCTGACTCAATAAAAGGGATATTGACATTAGTTGCCGGGCACAGAATGAGTGTTTCAAATTATCTCAATTTCAGTGTCGAAATATTTTCTAACTTAATGGTTAGGAGCTGCTAAACAATTAACAATTAACCATATTTACCAAATTTCAAAAATTATAAAAAATAAAAAAAATGGAGGGATAATGATTTGTTTAGTACTAATCCATCATAATATTTTAAATTTTAATGATGAATAAAATAAGGAAAAAATAAAAAATAAATGCTAGAGTTAAATTAAACATTAAAGGTTTGGTCTAAAAAGACCACAAATTTTAATGAGGAATAAAATAAAGAAAAAAATAAAAAATAAAACCAAGAGATAAATCAAATCAAATATTCAAAACTTTGTCTAAAGAGATTAGAATTTCTCTTCAAGGCTGATATGGTGGCTCTTTGGGCAGTGATGCAATGTACCCTTTAGCTTGCCAATGACCAGATCTTAATAAATAGTGATGCATACTCTATGATCTCATAGATAAAGGGGAGAAATGCTTTTGAGGTCCCTTTTTTATCCAAGTTGACTGAGAATGTAAGGTCTTTAATGCCCACTTTTTTAGACATATCCTTCTAGCATGTTTATAAAGACAAAATTTCAGAAGCTCATGCATTATCTAGACATCTCTTTCTAGCATCTTTGTAGAGAGAAAAATTTGAAAAGCTCATGCATTATCCAAGCTAGACATCTCTCACATGGTAAAATGGTTCTGTTAGAGGAGAAGGTTTATTTGAGTTCTAAATTTTTTAATTCTTTCTTTGCTTTATTTTTTTCTAGTCTTTGTGGTTGGGTTAGGAGAGAAGGTTCTTTTGAGATTTAAACCTTTTTGATCTCTCTGTGCTTTATTTTTCTCTAGTCTTTGTGGTCTAGTTAGGGGAGAAGCTTCTTTTGAGATGTAAACCTTTTTGGTCTCTTTTTGCTCTATTTTTCTCTAGTGGTTGGGGAGGCTTTTGTTTTTTTATTTATGGTTTTCTATTTAACTCTATTTATGGCTTTCTAGGTAAAGATCTTCAAATAAGCTATGTCCCCTCTACTTATTTATAAATTTTTGGTAAAGATCTTTAGATAGACTTTTGTTATGCTATTAATGGTTTTTTAGGTTAATATATTGAAAGAGACTTTTGTTTTACTAACTCACTGGATTTTATAGCATGTGGCCTCCACCTAGTATAAGGAACAATCATCCCCGTGAGCCTTGGTCACCTTCACTAGGCCTCAAGCTGTTCTGCGAGTAGGACTTGACTTATGGGTGTATATATTATTATTATTATGAATTAGTGGGACTTGACTGTTACCCATTAAATTTCCAAACTACTCCAAAAATTTTAAGATATTTCAAAACCTATGATGACCTCTAAATCATAAACCTTTTTGAAATTCAGTGGATTGGCCGAAGTCCCCCAGCTTGACAACCGGTGGCGTGGTCGATGACAGGAAAATGTTGCTCAGCTTAATATCTCTGTGCATAACAGATTTTCTATGGCAACGGTCCAAAGCTTCCATTATCTGTCTGAAAATGGCTGCAGCTTCTGCTTCCGCATCTACATAGTTTCCCTTCTTAATGACAAACTGTGACAGATCTCCTTCTGGGCAAAACTCCATAATCAGATTGAAAAAGTTTTTGTCCTCAAATCCTGCCACGGGCTTCACAATGCCGGGCTCTTCCTGCAGGTAATACATCAAGTATGCTTCGTTCAGAAATTCCTCTTTATCTTTTTTTAAGTAGCTCTTGCAGCAGAATGTTTCTCCAGTGTCTTTGCGATGAAATTTTCTCATTCTCACGTTCTTCAAATTCGGACCGAATTCGTAAATATCGTGGATGCCATTGATGGGAAATTTGCTTCCGAGGGTAAATACAGAAGTTCCAACGTATTTCGCGAGTTTCTCAGGTAACTTTTCTGACCTACTCTTTGCTTTAGATTTTTTCGAGGGTCTTATGGATGGTTGTCTAACGTTTCCAGTGGTGACAATCTGAGCATTTGTCTGCGCATCTGTGTCAAGAATTTCTGCCGCTGAAGATTGGTTTTGTGGGGATTCATTGATCGACATAGTATACCAATAATCAACTTCGAAATGGTTATCATATTTTTCACTGGGGTTCGTTTCTTTCGTTATATATGAGAAGGAATTTCCAAAGTGAGGGTGCACGTCGTCTCACAACAAATGGGATTAAAAACAAATTTTTAGAGTTGTTTAGAATTTTCAAACTAAAGAGAATTTAGGTTAATTTGATTCGAAGGAATTTCCAAAGTGAGGGTGCACGTCGTCTCAAAACAAATGGGATTAAAAACAAATTTATATGACTTTTTAAATTATTTGTTTAAATTATAAAAATATTATTTATACATTTTTTTTAATATAATATTAAAAATTTCAATATAAAATATACAATATTCTGTATTAAAATTCATAAATGATAATTGAATTCATATTTGCCTCAACACAAATATAACAAAATAGCATTACAATATCTAATATTGAAAAATATAACAAAATAGCATTACAAGATCCAATATTGAAATTCATCAACGATAATTAAGTTCATATTTATAACCTGATAAATATTAACATTAATATTGAAATTTGTTTGATCATTTGTTTTCATTTTGAGTGGATCAGTTTGATCTTTTGTTTGTGGATAAATAATGTTAGCAATGGTCTTCAAAGTCGTGTAGGTGTACTCAAGTGGAATTGAGGTATCAAGAGAGAACAAAATATTTGTTATATAAAAAAGATGAGATTTTTTTTAATTTTAGTTTTAAATTTTTAAATTTTATTTTTGTTTTAACTTATTTCACAAAGAAATATTATAATGGATGTATTATGCTTTTAAATAGGTTACATAAGAGGAAAATATTATAAGAAAAACTATGGATTACAAAAATCTAAACTTCTAATTTTAAATTGACTTCATGACTTAGACAATTTTACTTTGACTATAACAATTTTCTTTTAAAGTTGATTTGGGCAGGGAGTAGTCTAACTAACAAACATTTTGGCTCTTTTTCAAGTACTTTGGTAGAGATCTTTTTGAATAGTAATTTTTAGCTATATAATCTTCAAAATCCAAGTACCCAAGGGGGTTTTAAGGGCGTTAATCCACTTGCATGCTAAAACTCTTTTTAAATAACAAGAAACCACAATCTAGCCCAAAATTGTATCACCACATTTTGATGAAAAAAGCCAAAATGTCTATTACTTAAAGTGTGCCCTCAGGGAGATTAACATTGTGTTGATATCTTTGTTGAAGTCCATATAAAAATGTTACGATCTACCATAATACTTGACTAGAAAGAAACTATATCCCCCCAATTTTCTAGGACACCTTTTCCCATACACTATTAATCAACCATCTCACATTCCCCCCTCAAGCTATCTTACGAGAAAAACTACCACCCTTATACCTATTTAGTGGTCCATTTCACAACTTGATCATATATAACTCCATGCAACACTAAAATACAATGTGTATTCCTGAATAAAACTCTTCGAACGAATTAACCTCAAGCTAACATATGAGTACATCTATGACAATCGTACATATCAAGTGGTTCAATCCATAACTTTATCCTCCGTCTTCTCTATGCATGAAATTGATGAAATCATGTTCTACTATGCTACAACATGTTTTCTTGAATAATTATAACAACCTTGGGGAATATATCCTTCCTATGGCTAGGCTTTAGAACTAGGAAATACTCTAGGGTGTTCACACACTGCTGAAACTCTCCATAACACATTGATTCCTTCACTAGGCCTCAACACTATCAATCCTATCTCATCCATGCAACTAGATGACCTCTCTCTCACTATATACCCATGCTTTCAAGCACCTTTGTATTCAACCACCACTTGGAAATCATCTATGGTGCTCATATCACCTTGACCTATCCTTTTACTCTATTTATGTGGCCAACTGGACTATGTCTCTCTCCAATAGATCAGATCTACATTGTGGTTCACTTCACGACTCTCCAACAACGATCTCATTCCAATTAGGTTTCTTTGTCAGCTTCAACCTCTTACAATCAAGAAACATTTGCAATCACCTATTTTTTCTCTAGAACATGATCCCTCAACTTTAATACCAATGTTATTAAAAAAATGTGAGATAAACTAGTATAATAGCCACACAAATAAACATAAGGAGATATAAAAATAATATAATATGCACACAAATAAACATGAATCATGAAAAAATTACAAGAGTTAAAATCTACATAGTTCACCCAATATGGGCTACATCCACAAATAAATGGCCAAATCCCTTTATTATGTCATCCACAAACTCTTCAACATTTTTAAAGTATCCTCCTTTTCAACATGTCCCTAAAATGGCCCAAAGTAATATTACAATGGATTCATCATGTCATTAGATAGGCTACATAACATTATTGTACCATGGGAAAAACCATATGTTACAAAATCCTAGAGCTCATAAACTGCCAAAGGTAAATTGGCTATATGACCCAATCAAGTTTAGGCTAACTACCATGAAAATATTGAGAAATAAGAGAATTTTTACAAACATTTAGTGTTTTAAATTAGTTTATGGGATTCTCATTATATATTGAATATATATAAAATGATTTTGTGTGAGGTTTATGGATTTCCATAAATAATGAGGTAAAATCATTGGCTCTCAAGGATTCTAGAGATTAAAGGGAAGTAAGGTCAAGAATTTAATAAGTATCATATATTCCTCCATTATCACATGGTTTCTCCTTCATCATTTTACTCATTCATTTTATTGAAATGTAATAATCCATATCCTATTTCTAAATCTTATGGACTCTCACTTTAGAGAAAACCATCTCGCTAATATTGGAGCTCATTTAGAAGTGTTTATTAGTGTAAAGTATGGGGCATTAATCCTGATGCCCCTTTATTGAATCGATTGTGTGCTTAATAAGTTTATACCATAGAAAACATGTGGATGCACTTTCATGCTTAATAAAACATGAATTTATGGCCATCCTTCTTGGGAAACAAGCTCATTGTTTTTGAGAATCGTATAAGATTATTTGGAACCCATGTATCCTGTTTTAGTGCTCTATCCTACTCACCTTCCAAAAGGATTTGAGGAAAATAATTTCTTATTGTGGGGTGTAGGATTAACATCTCAGTAGAGAGGTTTATTGCATTGGTTATATTGTTGACCAATAGTTTGTATGGCCCATTGTTGCTATTAGAAAACATAAGATGAAAAAATAATGGTGAGATGAAGTCCTAATTAGTATGATACACATATATTTTATTGTCACCATTGGATTCCTATTCCAATGTCTCATATACTCCTCATGTATCTTCCCATTATTTTAAGTTTATTTGAGTTGTTTATCAAGAGAATAATACATTCACCATAATCTGTAAGGATTAGGTTTCCAACATTTCCCCTTAATCCAAAGGGGTGTATGTGAGTCCAAGAAGAGAGATAAAATATTGAAATAGATAATAGTAAATGACTAAATATGCTATCTAAATATTATAGTTGAAGGAAGACCACAAACAAAATGGCTACAAAAAACTCAAGTCTTCTACTAAATGTTAGTTTAAGGTTGAACACAAACTCTGGAACTTGGCTCGAAGTAGTTTCTAGAAAAATTATAAATCTAGCTAAAAATTGATGTATTTTGGTAAATGGAATTTCTCTCTAGTGGTGGTTTAAATATGACCACAATTTGTTTCCTATAAAAATCAATAATTATTCTACTGAGTGGTGGTGGTTTAAGGAGGACCACAAACCAAATCATGCTCATGGAACATGCATCTATCTCTAACTACATAGCACTAAATCTAGATTTCGGTAACTCTAGCTCTAGGTTCTATGTTTTGACTATGATTTTGGTCATGGCTTTGGATCACTTGTTTATTTTTTATTGATAAGAATTTGAAACTTAAAGCTTGACTATTAATCACTATAATTACCACCTGCTTGAAGATGAAAATATCTTCACTGAAAGGTGTGTCAATACTTGAGAATGAATTCTATGGTATGTCTAATATATCTTATTGGTTGTTGATGATGGTTACCAAGAATAATCCATCCAAGGTGAACCTTTTATATTTTAGGGTTATTGGAACATATATCTAAATGATAAGTATGCTTTTCATAATGTTCATAAGGATGCAAATCAAAACACTAATCCTTCATGTGGTCAACTTGATGATAATTTTGGAATTTAGGAATCTATTAATGAACTGGAGCAAATGAAGATGAATTTTATCGAAGGAACCCAACGTTCTAGAGTTGGATTAGTTTGGAGTAGTCTAGAATATGAAACATAACTTCATTTTTGTATCTAATATTAGTTATGTGCTTTTTGTTGATGAATTCTTCCCAATAATATCTGATGATGGGCTTGAGAAATGCAAGTGTAACTTCTTCTTCTTCATTTGAATATGCTTTCAATGTTGTGTCATGTGATGTCTACTAATAATAATATTTATCAAATTAAAACAAAGAATATGCTTGAACAAAGAATAATTCAAAATATTAATTCCTTTCATTTGGGGAATTTTGAGGTAAAAAATGGGTCTGAAAACAAAAAATGTACTAACAAAATAAAATTTAAAAGAACCAATAAGATTCAAGATGACAATGTTATTCCCATATGTTTTTTAAGGTAAAATAAGTTATTTTTTAATGTTTTATCTCCTTTTAGTTTACCCAAATGTCGAGTGTGGGGACCTTTTGTATGTGCAATCAAATTATGCATCCAACGAATACCCACTCTCCATATTTTTGAGTATACCCACACCCAAAAAATATTGAAAATACATGAAAAATATGTATTTATCATAAGATGTTGAATGTTTAAATATAAGAGAGTTCTTACAGTCGATCATTAGCCATGACCCTCCATGCTATTTAAATAGAGATCATGGACCAATCAAGTGTTAAGCCACATACTAATATTCATTAGTATTTGGGATAATATGAGTTATCAGATCACTCTATATCTAAAACATATCATCACTATCAGATTAAAATGCAGCTATTCCATACTAAAGAAACCCACTTTCACCTACTAAACACGTTAGAATAAGTTGATTGATTTTAAATAACTCCTAAGCGTCTAAAAATCCTAGCATCAACCCTTAAGAACAACTTGGAATAGGATTGAAGGATTTACAAAGGTGAGACAATACGAGAAGGAAGGAGGAATTAGGGCCTATCCCCTATTAATGACAACTTCATGAACTCCTAACATATATCAAAGTTTATAAAACTTCACTTATATAAGAGACTTTGTGAATTTTTTACAACTTTATCATCTGTATGGAAAAATATCACTTTAATAACTCGATCATGAATGAGTTTTATAATAAATTACATATGGAGCTCAATGTGTTTGTTGCGTTGATGCTGAAGTAGATATTTAGTGAACTTGATGGCACTCTAATTTTCACACTAGAGGGTGCTCAGTTGTTGTTATTGGAATCCAAACTATAAAATGATTTTTTGAAGCCATATACTTATTGACTTGTGTTATCTACTGCTTCATACTCTGCTTCTTTTGTTGAAAGAGAATTACCTTTTTTCTTTTTACAAGCCGAAGTGAAATGTTTGGAACCATGATTTAAAATGTAACTTGTAGTAAACTTCCAATCCTCAAGGTTGTCATCCCAATTTGAATAAGTGAAACCAATCAGCAAAGGAGTCCCCCCTGAACTATAATGTATCCCAAACTTAATTGTACATTGAATATATCAAAGTGTCATTTTTGTTGTTTTCTAATGAATTTCATGTGATGTTTACATATGATCGACAACAAGATGAACGAAAAAATAAATATTAGGGTGGGTATGAGTCAAATATAAGACGCTACCAACTAACTGATGGTACAAAGTGGCATCAAATTTAGGTGTAGTGTAGGTGGCAATAAGTTTGAATCTAAAATGAAAGGGAGAAGGGGTTGGTTTACACTATTCCATGTGAAAGTGGTGAAGAAGGTCACATACATACATAATTGAGAAAGGTAAATTCCTTGTTTTGTAATGACATCTAGATAAGTCATCTTTTAAGAAGAAATATATCCATTTTTGAATGTCAAGCTCAAGGAGCTTGTTTAAAACCATAAATATATTTCTTAAGGTGGAAAAAAAGGTTGGAGTCACTCTGAGCATAGCCATGATGTTTCTCCTTGTATATTTCTTCGTGTAGAGCCCCATGCAAGAAGTTGGATTTAAAATCCATCCAATGGACCTCCCATTTGTATGAGGTAGCAAGGGCTAGAACAAGGTGAATGGAATACATTTTGGTTATAGGTGTAAAGGTTTCATTGTATTCAATTTGCTCAAATTGAGAGAATCATTTAACAACTATATGTGCTTTATGTCTTTCGACACTTCCACCTAATGAAAACACAGTTATATATATTGATTTACATCATACAAGTTTTCTTCCTTTTGGAAGCAGTAAAAGTTCCCAAGTATTGTTTACCATCAAGAAATGATATTCTTCACCCTTTTTTGTTTCCTAATATAGATGGCCTAAAGATTTTGCAAATGTTTTCAAATAATGAGTCTCTAAAACTTGATCCAAAAGAGAGGATACTTTGTTGAAACTACAAATAATTACAACATTGATATTACGATCACTTACAAGGTTACCAATTGCTTCATGTGTTGAATGGACTTGTATGAGAAGCTATGGTGCTAGTGTAGGTTCATGTTCATTGGAATCACATGGAAATAGGTGAGTAGGTAGAGGTGTATTTTCATCCTCAGTGCCATCATTTGAATAAGAAATCGAAATAGGAAGAGAAGGTGGCACAAACCTTGAGCATACAGATTGTAGGCTAAAAAGGTCAAAACTACTGAATTAGGCTCGCAAGCCAATATAATTTCATCAAATTTAATATGCATTCTAATGTTTATTTCATTGGATTAAAGTTGAATAATTCCATAATCTTCTACATCTTCATAACATCCAACAAAATTACACTTCACAAATTTAAGCTATAAGGATTTCCTTTTTTCATTAATATTGTGAGCCGATGCCACACTACCAAAGATACATAAATGGTTTACATTTGACTTAATGTTATTCAATGCTTCTTCTAGTGTTATATTGTTTAAAGATTTCGTGGGAGTGTGATTTACTATGCAATTTCTATATTTTATTGCTTCCCCAAATAATGAAGACTTAGTCCCTTAGATTGAATGATAGAATTAGTCATTTCCGTTAATATATGATTCTTTCTTTCAACAAAATCATTTTATTGTGTTTTATATGGAATAATATGTTTCATTTGAATGCATTATGCAGTGTAGTAAGTTGTGAATTTATTGTTGACATATTCACTTGCATTATATGTTCTTAACCTTTGCAGTCGATGTATACATTGTTTTTACACAAGGAACTCATATTCCAAGAAAAAGTAAAAACTTCAGTATTAAGTTTTAATAAATAAAACTAAGTGGGTTTGGAAAATTAATCAATAAAAGTTAAAAATTACTTAAACCTAGAGAAATTAGGAGAAGAAAGGGGACCACACAAATCACTATGAGCAAGCTACGAAGAGGCTAAGGTGTGCCAAGAGGAAAATTTATCAAAACTGGCCCAATGATGTTTGTTAAGAACACAATCGACACAAACACCATAGGCTATAAGAAATGAGAGGAAGAATAGTCAGCATATTTTGATTACATAGTTCCTATTGTGAGCAATGGTTTAGATGACCAAATCATTCATGCAAAATTTTGCTCGATTTATCACTATGCGACATAAAAATGGGGGAGGGTGATGACACACGCTTTTCAAACTTGTATAACCTGGTAATCTATGCAACTCTTCTTTTGGAAAGAACATGCTTAAGATATCTTAAATCCTTAATTACAACTTAGTGAGGTGAAAACTCTACTCTGTTACCTTCACCTAAATGGGCGATTTGATAACTGATAGAAGGTTACAATAAATACTTGGAACATATACTAGCATCATTGAAATGAACATTATCTACTCGGACTATTCCATAACCGACACGACTAATATATATGCCATCCACAACAAATATTTGTTTTTGTTACAATCATTAAGAGTGGAAAAAATGGCTTTATCCTTAGTCATATGATAAGATGCTCCAAAATCAATAAGCCACTCATTGGAAGAAGAAGTAGAGGTTGCATCAAAGGAGAAACTAAAATCTAAATGTGGATGTCCATGATAATAAGTGTTAGAAGAAGAATCAAGAATGATGTTGTACTTCTTCATTGTTTCTTCCAAGGCCTCCATCTTTTTAAAACATTTAGACTCCACCTGTACATCTTTCCCACAAATAGCAATGTTTGATAGTCTTCTTAATTTTTTATTTTGGTCCTTTTTCACCATTAGGAGTAGAGGCTATCTAAAATGGTTCGGGACCTTTGTTTTTCTTGTTTTTTCAAGGATGTTTTTTCTTCTGATGCTTGGTTTTATCTTTATATTAATCCACTAGGGCCTTGTTATATTTACTTGTAATGTTCATTTTTCCAATATGAAAACACTTGTCTTGTTCTCTAATTAGAGTCACAAAAAGATTTAAGAGAATGTTTTTGATAGAAATACCCTATAGCTTCTTTAGTGCACTAGTAGAAAATGGGAAATTAGTTACTAGGTGACTAAAAAAGCTAGTCACTGCATCTTTTTCTAAGTGAAATACTACCAAAAATGAACAATCTTAGGTGACCCATCTAAAAACGACTAACATAAATTACTAATTTAGTATCGAGTTAAAATATACAACTAACTAATAAGTAATACTACTAAAAATTACTAACATGAATTACTAATTTAGTTTAGCAACAAAAATATTACTACCTAACAAGTACTACAATAATACAAATCAATAATTTATATTAGTCATTTTAATTGTGCATGGAAACTTCAAGACGACGGATTAAAATCCATATGAACAAAACCTAGTAAATAATATTTTCCTAACAATAAACTTGAGAGTGTGTTTGGATTTGTAAAGTAAACACATATCAAAACTTAAAAGTGTGCCTAAATTTGTAACATAAACACATATCAAAACCTTTCACGGTGATAAATTTAACCTCTTTCTCTAAGGGATCTTATAGCCACCTCAAGTTACTAGGAAAAATCTAATATGATTGGTGAAAACATAGTTCATAACCTCTTGTCATTATATAAATTTAACCGTAATTCAAGAAGTCACACATAAAATTGTTTTTATTCATTGATGCTTGTGAAGGAGGATCAACCTAAGGAGGTCATGAAGAAAGGTTGGAAATAAAGCCTTTTTGAGATGGTCTTATGGTCATAAGAATTTTGTTGATGTGAATGACAAATTATGCTTTCTTTTTTGAATAAAAACCCAATTAGTGATTGTTGTAATAAGAAACAACCAACCCAAAATTTAATAGAGAAACACCTTTCCCAGTTTCCACGACATTGAGAAAACTAATGATATAATGATATAGATCATGTGCATTTCTGGAGGTCGAGTTCACTATGTACCTCAACCGAGTTAGTTTATAATATTTGAAGAACTGAGTTCCTCAACACTTAAGGCTGAATCCATCATTCATCGGAACAATTTTATGGTATTAGCATGGGCCAAATTATGGGTTTATAAGGTTCAAGTTCATGGTTTTTCAAAGGAAGAGTTCGTCATTTTGCTGGGGCCGAGTTTCATCATTTTCTAGGGCTCAAATAATTAGAGTAAAGTATTTTTCTGAGTGTGTGGAAGTTGAATTTATCCAGTGCAAGGATGCCAGATTACCAATATGATTTTGGGCCAAATTTCCTAAGCCAGGAGGAGAGCGAATTGATTGTCAAAGAAGGCTGAATTGTTCCTTTCGAGACTATAACAAATAAGATGAGTTTATGGGCAGAATTACATCAAGGAAGATGGCCACATTGCCCAGAAAAAAATTGTCCAAGTGAAAGGGCCGAGAAATGCAACTTTCAAGGTAAGCATTTTTCCAAATTATTATGTAAAATTCTTCGAAGAATTCCATCAATAAAATAATGACAGAGTTGTAGCGTTTTCATTTCTGGTTTGCACATTTTATTTAATTATTGGTGATTTTATTTATGTGTTATTTGTGTAAATTTTATGGAGTTTTTGGAATAAAAATTCGTTGCTATATATTTCTGAATTAAAACCCTAGAAATTTAAGTAAATAAAATAAATGGATATTAAATTTTATGAAGAGTTTGGAACGTTATTGGCCTAAATGGGGTGGCACCTCCCTGATAACATGTTTGTTTACCACTAAGTTGGCCTTCCACTGGCCTCTTTGCGTAGCAAAACAACGTGGGTGTGCGTGTTTATGATAAATTCAAATACGATGGTGTTGTTGGTGCCCTGGCCTCTGAACTTAAACATAACTATGTACTATGAAACAAGCCACCAAAACCTTCGTGGGAGCTACCGCAGGGGATCGAATTCTATTCTTGATAGTGACAGAACCATCTAGCGAGTGGTAGAGAGAGACTTCGTTTCCATGAAAATGGTATTCCTCAGAGCATAGAAATATAATTTCCCATAGAAACAAGGTTTTGTTACCAATATAAGCCACCCCACAAAACTTGCTATCTACAATACCAAGATCAAAAAACTTGCTGCATAGACGTAAATCAATTTTCACAGAATTTGTTGTTCAAATCAGATATTAATCATCATAGAGCTTGCTACTTCAGATAGAAATCCTGTGCCCAAACAGATAGAAGAAAGAGAAAGGTGTCAACTAGGATGGAATAAATCCACCAAAATTGACCAGAGAGAAAAGGGTCGTAAAACCCTAAGAGAAAATGCTGAAAAACAAAATGACCCCAAGCCCCCAATTTTGGGTTTCTTTTCCCAATTGCCCCAAAACCTGCCCGAAACAAAATTGGACATTTTGGGTTTTCCCCAAGACTATATACTACGGTGACTTGATAGGCTATTAAGTCCTTCATTCATCCTTAATTTGCAGAGGAAATTACATTTTATCTTGACTCTCAAGTTTGTAACCACATTGAAAAGTTCAGAGAGCTCTTTGCTCACATGATTCTACACAAACTTGCTACAGTTATTACTGATTGACATCTCATTTATGACATATATTAACAAATTCACTAAGTTTTTAGGAGTTGTTTGCTATTATGATTGATTATATTTTTAGGAGTAGTCTTTAGTGTGACTTTTAAGAGTTAATCTGGTGAAAAAAATTGAGTAAAATTCTGATTTCTATTATTTAAACTAGTTTTTTTTACTGAATATATAGATTAAGTACCCTAAAAAATCCTAAGACACTTCTATTGTGCAAGTTTAATCATCAAATTTCTGTTTTCAATTAATTCCTGCCAGATTTTAAAGAAATAAGACTAAAAAAATCCAACAAAAAAATCTTTCAAAAAATCACACTAAAGACAACTCCATATTTTTATATTCAAAAGCAAAAACAATGGGAAGACACACCCTTGCTTCTTTTTAACTTTTTTTGAAAAATATATTCTAATTGTCTATGAAGATATCGATACGTAGTCTGATAAATTTGACCGTTGGACACATCGTTGCACAATTTTTATTAAATTTGCAAATTTCCTTAAAGGGTGGACGACTAACATTTAAATACTGGACTTTAAATTGGACATTTCAATAAACTTTTAAGGGTTCTTGATAGCTAACACTTGACAGTACAAAACCAAAGTTGTTTTACCTTGCTTCATTTTAACTTTTTTGAAAGATATATTGTAATTGTCTATGAAGATATCGATATGTAGTCTGATAAATTTGACCGTTGGACACATCGTTGCACAATTTTTATTAAATTTGCAAATTTCCTTAAAGGGTGGACGACTAACATTTAAATCTTGGACTTTAAATTGGACATTTCATTAAACGTTTAAGGGTTCTTGATAGCTAACACTTGACCGTACAAAACCAAAGTTGTTTCCTTGAAGTTTGAAAACTAGCTTAGTTCAAATGTCTAGGTATAGTTCCTAAATTCAATATGCAGATGGATATAAATATATGGAGATTTTTTTTTCTATTTTTTAGCACTTCCCATGAAGATAAAATGGTTATCTAGAAATAAATGGGTAATGTTATAAGATCTTAGGAATATACTAAATTTTATCTAAGAAATAACTCAAAGAAATGTTGCTTAGAACCATGGTTCATGTATATGTGATACTAGGTTAATGTGTTTAATGTAATTTGCATTAAATATATCTGATAAGAGATCACTAAAGCATAACTAATTTTTTTTTTTTCTCAATATATTTACTATTTATGCATGTGATTAATGTTATTGCCTTTCTTTCTTCACAATATATGTTGGGTTTAGGTCGCCTACTTGTTTTTCTTATGCAATATGTTTGATATTAATTTGTTTTATGAAATTCATTCTATTTATGGTTACATTTTGTGGAAAATATTTGTTGCTGATGTTGCAGTTATTCTTTTACTTATTTGTTTTCCAATTACTTAGTGTTCAGTTTGTTCGTTAAGTTGTTGTATAGACATGCACCACAAGAATCAACTGTGAAGAAAATCATTGTATCTTTAGTATTTTCTCTGTCAAATTCTTTCTCCCCAATAATAGGTATCTATAAAATGGCTTGAGAAATGGAGGAATTAAAATACCTTCCTAGCCCAACCATAAACACTCCAAAGACTCTTTTAAAACATACTGCCTTCATTAGGAAATGGATGAAGGAATTGTGTTGCAAAAAGTTGGGGTTTGTTTGTAGTTATTGAGGGAAAATAAGAAAATTTTATTAATTTCCAACAAAATACTACAAAAGTGGGTCAATGGCGACTATAAAAGTATATCTACCATTGGTACAAAGTGGGAGCTAAGGCATATTCTACTGAAAGTACAAAGATCCAAGTTCTAAGAGTTGGGAAGAGACTAGACACTATATGTCTAGCTAAATAAATATAATAAGGATAAAAGAGAATCTACATAAGGTGTTGGTACAATAGAAATTCTATAGATCGAAGGCTCAAAAAATTTGATACTAAGCCAAAGAGAGGATGTCAAGCGCTATTAGAGTTGGCGTCCAAGGATGAGTGAGAAGACCAAGAAGTGAGCTTATTGTTAGAGTCATCATGTGTGAAGGGGCCATTGCATTGTCTCTTTCATTGGAAAGAGAGAGGATGTTAAGCCTTGACGGGGATGGCGACCAAGGATGAGTGATGAGATTGAGAGTTGGGTTTATTGTTAGAGTTTCAAAGCACTATGAAATGACTATTTCATTGCTATATGATATCCTTAGGGGAGTGTTTAGGATTGATGGATTTGCTTGTACGTATTCGGGGAAAAATAATATGGGAGCTTTAATATCCTAACATCGAAGGCCAATGGGAAGAATCTCCTGATAGGAACTTGAGTCTTGACTACTGTGTTGAACCTGGAGAGTAGTATGTTGGTAGGTGGGGAAATTGATTTTGGGGACACTTGGAGGTGGGTTTTCTATTTGAATAGTGGTGTATGGTTTGTGATTAGAAGTATGTTGGATCGTGTGAGAGGGGGTCAAGAGGATACAATAGGTCTCATTGATCTAGGCCTTGAGGTATCTAGTATCTTGGGTACCTAATGATGAACCCTTAGTTAAACTAAGAGGGGGGAGGGGGGGGGGGTGAATCATTTTAATAAATTCATGGACCTTTAAAACTTTTTCATTCAACTCATTTACACCTTAATTTCATAAGCATCTTAATACATAATGGATCAACAAACATAATGTGTGGACATCAAATAATCAAACAGATTAAAAAATCACATCAACACTTAATCATCAAGCACATGGAAAACATATATAAGTGGAAACCCATAAAGGGAGAAAAACACATCTTATTATTGTTGTGATGCAAAGGAAAGCTCCAACTCCCTCTCACAACTGATTTTTTGCAGGCTCCAACCTATAGTAGGATTCTACCCATATCGTGCGAACTCTTAATGGTAACCTCTAAAATCGGCGATGTGCGCTAATACACAATGCTGACACGTGGTTGCTCCCTTTCATTGCATCACATCTTTATAACCTTATCACATCGCAAACTAATTAACATACCTTGCGAAGCCTTAGCGTTGTCTGCTAACATTTGCGATGTGTGAACTCGCGATTCACTGTCTGCCGTTGATCTGTCATACGATCTAATGGTCCTTCCTAATTTCCTTGCCGTGCCAACACATGTCCCTTCTCCACTCTGCATCGCACACAAAATAACTTACCCTGTGACGACCTTAACACTTAAGATGCTAAACTTTGTGATTTGTGCTTTCGATCTCTGCCGTTGGTCTTCATTGGATCCGATGGTCCATGCTTGTCTCCTTGTCAATCCACTTCGCATCGCATCTTAAATATCTTAACTTGCGAAGCTATAACCGTAAACACTGTACCCTGTGATGTATGATATGTTCACGGTTGTGATGTGATTGTCACCGTTGATGTGCACCATATCTACGGTCCTCGCTGCTGCTTGCAAATACGATTGTCCTTCTTGACTCATCTTGCGGTGTAATCTAATCCCGACCGTCTGCTCGCCTCCCTTGGAATTATTCCAAGTGTTCTCTGCTTAGTTGTTAATTTGAGAACATGTTCTATGCCATTTCAGATTAGGGCACAAAATACTGAAGTAGATAGAACATACCAATAGATCGATGGAAGACAAGGAAAAACATAGATAATGAATGGTGGCGTTACGACGATCAGCAGGATGCTTCTACCAACAAAGTCTCCAATAGGTCATCCAGCTAAGTGTGTCACACACAACCCCAAGGCAAAGAATACTCCACAAATACGCAGCACCAAGAACGCAGCTCCATCGCCATCAAGAGAGAAGAAAATCCTCCACACATTGTGTGTATAATGAACTCCAAGACTCTCCAATATATATGCATCTTTGGGGGCGTGTGACACGTCCTTTAAGACATTTAAGTCTATATTATATTCTAGGCCGACCTAGCACATAAGTGGAATAAATTCAAAGTACATGTTCTGCTCATCCGATCGAGATGATATTTAGATGAATCTTACACCTCTCCGAAAGAGGAATCCAATAAAAATATTGGGATCTTCATCTGAGTAGCACAACCCAAAGTTTGGACCTATTTTCCCAAATTTAACACTCCCTCTCAAATAGGGAGAACTCCGTCCATTAGTGCAATCCAAACATCGTGCGTCATCCCACTGTAACTTGCTTTGCTGGCCTCTTTATTTCAGAACAGAAGTGGGTGAGTCACAAAGACATCATTCCCGGCTGATAGATTCAGCCCAAAGGTCCGAAACCTCTATAGGACTGAAAAAGAGTCTCATACCAACCCGAAGTTGGTTTACCTGACCCGGAGTCAGTTGGAGGTCCAAAACCTCACTAGGACTCAAGAGAGTCATATACTAACCCGAAGTTAGTTCGAGGTCCGAAACCTCACTAAACTTGATCCCAGATCAAGTGGTTAGACACGTGCCATCCTAGACATAGAGAGTGCGACAATCTCCGATGCATCCATCGGTCTTGCTAAGGTTTGTATTCTCATTTCACACCTCATTGGCCAAATGAGAGGTACTTCCCATGAGTCTGAAACTCCATGGGTAGGATGCATAAGAGGCACAGATCAAAGGGAGGTAAACCAACTCAATATCATCACGGTGGGGCAGAAGCACACAAACTAGGTTCGGCAAGCCTAGCTCTGTGGTTTCTTATAGCACTAAAGCTATCCCCAAAACCACCTTGGAGCTCCCAGAGCTCATCGTCCAACAAGACCCTCCAAATAGGGTCATTCCATGATTCCAAGATTCTCACGGAAGGTTAGGAACATGACCTTTCCTAAGGGAATTGTGAGAATATCCACGACCTTCTCATCAGTTCCTATATGATCGAGCCTTACGACGCCTCGCTGTACCATATCCCAGATAAAGTGGTACCAAACATCAACATACTTGGATTAATTGTGGAACACAAGATTCTTTGACAAACGAACCCCCCTCTGGTTATCACAAAGGATAACGGTGGCATCTATCACATGCTCGAACAACTTACTGAAAATATTTCGCAACCAAGTGACTTCACAATGGGCCATACATGCCGCAATGTATTCGGCCTCAGCAGTGCAAGGCTACCGACTTCCTTTTCCTGCCCAAAGCAGATCTACATGTGAAGCAACATCCATATGTGCTCTTGCGATCTACCACACTGCTAGCCCAATCGACATCAGTATATCCAAGGAGTGTCATGCTCCTGACAGTGTATCTCAGCCCATGGTTTATCATGCCACAAAGATATCTCAAGAGTTTCTGGGCACCAACCCAGTGAATTTTATGATCAACCATGTGTTGACTCAAAGTGTTCACTGCACAACATACGTCTGGATAGGTGTTCGCTAAGAACAATAGGGCCCCTCTGAGTTGACGATACTCGATAGGATTACCTAACATGGGCCTAGTAGTGCTGCCACTCAAATTATTAAAGTTGAGCTCCATTGGTGTCGATACGGACTTACAGTCCACTATAACAAATATTTCCAGAAGCTTCACAATGTTTTTTCCTTGAGAAAGGAAAATCTCGCCAGGTCTTTGCCAGACCTCCAGGCCTAAGAAGTAATGTATCAGTCATAGGTCCTTCATCTCGAACTCAAAAGTGAGCTCCCTCTTACACTGATGAATGAGAGGGTTAGCATATGTCAGGAAGAGATCGTCCACATACAACACCAAAATGAGAGGCTTCTCTCTATCAACCTTGAAGTAAAGGTTCAGATCAACCTTACTACGAGTGAAGCCCAGCTTCATCAGGTATCTATCTATCCTCTCGTACCAAGCTCTGAGTGCTTTGCTTTAGCCCATAGAGGGCTTTCTTCAACCTGCAGATATGGGTGTCCTGATCCCGAACTTCGAACCCCAAAGGTTGCTCTACATACATCTCTTCCTTTATTGCACCATGCAGAAATGTGGTCTTCACATCCATCTGATGAAGACTCCATCCTTGTGTAGTAGCAAGGGCTATGATAGATCAAATGGTGGTATTTCGGGCCACATGTGCAAATATGTCGTCATAGTCTATGCCTTCCTTTTGAGAGAGGCCATGGGCAATGAATCTTGCCTTGAACTTTTCAACACCAGATCCATGCTTGATCTTGTAGAGCCATTTCGAGGTGACAACTGCTTTGTCCTCCAGTCTTGGAACCACATCCCAGACATCATTATTCATTATGTGCATCACATCCTTCTAGACTTGATGCTTTCCCAAATAATCCAGGCTCATATTGTACTCATGGAAATTATATACCTTTGGTATTTATATGGCTTCTTGTTTTTCTACCGGAATTCCCCCCTTGAAGCCATATACCCTTGAGTCATGAGGGTCTTCTTTCTTTCAACAATGATATTAGCTCAGGGGCATATACAGTTGTATTCTCCCTCTTAATTCCAGCTTCGCTTGTGACAGAAGACATCTATTTTAAATGAGGGCATCCCAGACACCAACTTGGAAAGGAGTCTTATTCTCCCACAGTCAAAGCCATCCAAGACTCATAGCCATATACTGTCATATAGCTATCATGCATATATCATATACAATATTTATTCAAAACTTCACAGGCTTTTCTGATCATGGTTCAAGACTCCAACAACGTGACTGAAGGCTGCAAAAACTTCTCAGTTCACACTTGCAAGTTTATCATTACGCTCCAATGTAAGACTGATACTGTCACAAGCTTACAACTATTATGAATTTCGTAAACATGGGTGTCTATCTATGTCACTGTCATAATGACATTGACATAGGATCACAGATTTAGCTCCTCAAATTTGTGATTACAGAAATACACTATGAACTATCATCATTGTCATATCGCTGATTATGATGCTACCATATAGCCATCACTATCTTCTGCATCATTGTCATACTGCCATAAAGTACTAAAGATTTCAAACTTCATGGTCATACATATTTCATATGCCTCTGAAGATATCACAGATCAAGATCATGTTGATTCTGCCATATGTCACTATCCATATCTTCCTACACATCAATAAAAAATAGAAATTACTTACTTGCAGAAGATGCTTTCCACTTAAATTCCTTTGGCCTTTGTTCTTGATGTACCAGGAAGATCTCACAGAGAATATTTTTGCTTTAAACTCTGCCTCAGCTGTTCACAAGGTCCTCCGCTGCTTCAGATACACTTGCACAACCTGGAATGATGTAGACTTTGTCCAACAAATCGAATGATGGATTTCAAACTTTATAAACACAAAAATAAACCAGCAAAGATAACATGTTCCACAGGGATATGGAATGGCTCGTTCCCTTCTTCAAGATGACGTCTCTATTCCCAATCAGAATAGCCCTCTGGCTATTGCGATTACTTACAGCCAAACATGGAGTGAGTGTTGAGAACCTCGAACTTAGGAAAACGATTTTCCCTTGACTGTGAGCTCAACCTCTTTAAACAGACTTCAATCCAGTAAAAAAAAAAGGGGTGAATATTCGTAGCAGGAATAGGTAAGGACTATTCGATTCGAGTGATTCATAGTATTCTTAGTGGTGAAATTCGTGAAAAACGAGCTGCTACGCAACAATTTCGGTAAGTAGTATATACTACTTCCTGTTTATTATCAGGATGAGACCTTACATCCTTCTGTCTAAAATGTAAACTGTCGAAACCATGTACATATATAAACATCTTCTATCAGAGTGAGAACAAATAAAATCTTGATCATGGCTTGGGAAGACGATAGTGTTGAGATTCAACAAGATGATGAGCTTAGTGAAAAGTAAGCACCTTCACTAAGTGGGGCCCGCAGGCTATTTTTAGGTGTATGTCTATTTTAGACATGGTGAGCATATTATATAAGTTGTAGGATGTTGGTCAAATGTGAAAAATACATGAAATTTTATTTTTAGAATATTGGGCGAAGTCTATTTATAGATCTTCAATCTAAAAATAGATGCATGTCGATTATTATTAGCTCTTAATAATAATTCGACAATAAACATCAACTTATTCTCTTGGAGCGCTTTATTTTAGTGAATATATTTGGCAAATCAGTGGGCTGAAGGAATTATGCAATTCCTAGGGTTTATGGTGGCTCATGCATGGAGGACTCAGTTAGAACTAAAGTGGAAAAGTTATGACAGAGTTGGAAGAGTAGTTACAGGAGTTGTTATTCAGTTTAACTCAGTTAATGGAGTTAAACTCAGTTAAACTCAGTTGAGCTAGTTGTATCTAGTCTAACTGAAAGATACACTAGTGAGAGTTAAGTGAATTAATTATTTAATTAATTCACAACTAATAACTCACTAACAATTGAACAAATACAACAGTTAACTATAGTGCATGTCAGTTCCAGTGGAGACCCAGTGGAGAGATAGGTGAAAGGGTGAGATGGACTATCCGTTGTGACTATAGTGATTCATTCAATGAATCTGAAAAACATCGGATTTTCCAATGATGATTGCGCAGTCAAGGCAAGGCCAATTCGAATTCATTCAGGGGTCTTCTTCAGCAGGGATTGCATAGTGGAGGCAGGCTTTCAGGAGGCAAGAAATTGGTGCATAGATATGCAAATTTCTGCATGACAATGTGTAATGATTGTTGATTTTACCAAGAGCTTGATGTGCTAAGCTTTGTATGAGATTATTACATGATTCCATTGATATACATAATATATGATAGTTAGAGTTTTTAGCTTTAATCTTTCCCGTTAAACAACTATGTTATGTGTCATTGAATTTATTCACATGTGTTTGCAATTGAGTTTTAAATTTCAGCAAGTTTAACAATGGAAGGATTCTGTATTTAGCAAGAAGATAAATATTGTTAGATCAGGAGGATCCGATAATACATTAGTATTAATAAATTTCTACATAGCATCAGAGCAGTATTGATTACTGGAGATTGCAATTGTGAATAATTGCTGAGTTTTGTGCTGGTGGACAATTCAAATTTGCTGCTGAAATTTCTTGGTGCGACAGTTAAGTATTCATTGAAATGTCTTTCAATGGGTTGCGATTGGAGTATGCCCTTGAGGGTATATCGAATTAAATAGCCTAGAAGGATAGGATGGAGGCGGTGCTTGAATTCAATGGACTGAAGGAGTTCATTGATAGCAATGTTCCTAAGCCTACTTCTAGTGATGCTGCATTACTTGACGCATGGCAAAAGAAGGTAGTGAAGACAAGAAGAATTCTGTTGGAAGGTGTGAAGGACCATATTGTGTCAAGCCTTCATGGGAAAGTCACTCCATTTGCAATGTGGAAGGCTTTGACAGATCTTTTCCAAAGCAGCAACGACCAAAGGAAGTTGGCGCTGAAAGATAAGCTTAGAAAAATAAAAATGGAGAAGGGCGACAGTATTCCAAAATATCTCACGAAGTTTCTCCACTGTAGGAATGAATTGGGAAGTGTGGGGATTACTATTAATGATGATGACTTAGTGAGCTTGGATCTCCTTGGGCTTTCAAAGAGTTGGCATAACTACGAAGACTTTGTCAATGGATAGGAGAAACTGTCGAGTTGGGAGCGACTTTGGTCGGAACTTGTGTAGGAGGAGATAAGGCGAAGTACGAGGGATGGATCTTCATCGAATAATGATGATAGAGTGAATTGTGCTTTGGCTGCCAAAGCAAGGAAAGGGAAGGGGAAGAAATCCCATCCAAAATTTGAGGCTAAAGGCAAGAAGCTGGATTTGTCCAAGGTGAAGTGTTTTCACTGTCATGAACATGGGCATCTCGCCACTAAATGCCCACAAAAAAAGAAGAAAAAGAAGGCTGCTTGAGCTACAGTTGGAGAGGCCTTGGCCTCGCAATTTGAACTTGATTTCTCTTTGATCGCATGCTTGGTTTCAAGCGCAATGGGATCAGTGTGGTATCTTGATAGTGTTGCATCTTTCCATATGATGGGAGACAAGGAATTGTTTAGTGACTTGGAGGAGAAGGATCTCCAAATTCATATAGAGATGGGCGACGATGGTAGATACAATGCAACTGAAATTAGGACCATTACATTTGAGAGGGATTCAGGTAAACCATTTATGTTGAAAGATGTTATGCGTGTTCCATGTCTGAAGAAGAACTTGGTCTCGGTCACAATGTTGGAAGAGAGAGGTTATGACGTTGTTTTCAGCGATGGAAAAGCTTTCCTACGACATGAAACAATGGGTAAAACCAAGAGGATAGGGATTTGAGTTAAGAATATCTACAAGCTGGAGGTAGATGTCTACGCTGCAATGAAAGTAGAAGAAGTGGTGAGCCAGGATGAGGGTAAATTATGGCACAGGAGATTGGGCCATCTTCACCATGGCACCTTGAAGATTTTGCAGCAGATTTCTACTGGACTCCCCAAGGGTACTCTTGTGCAGTCAGATCAGTGCAAGTGATGTACAATGGGTAAGTTTGTGAAGACCACCTTTCACGAGAAGGAGAACAGTGCTTCGGTGATCCTGGAGATAATTCACACAGACATTTGTGGACCTTTCTCGGTTGTTTCAACAACAAAAAACAGGTATTATGTTATTTTTGTTGATGACTATTCTCGTAGATGCTGGATCTTCTTGATGCAGAAGAAGAGCGAAACATACTCAAAGTTATGTGAGTTTAAAGCATTGGTGGAGAAGGAGTCGGGGAAGCAAGTGAAGGCTCTGCGGAGTGATAATGGTGGTGAATATATCTCGAACGAATTCAAAGACTTCTGTAGAAAAGAAGGAATTTGAGGAGAACTCATAGCACCTCATAATCCACAGCAAAATGGGGTCACAGAGAGGAAGAACATAATGATCGTGGGTGCTGCACGAGCTATGCTGCATGACCAGGGCCTACCGATGCACTTGTGGGCGGAAGCATGCAACACTGCGGTTTATGTGCAAAATCATTGTCCTCATAGAGTACTTGGAATGAGTACACCCGAAGAAGCTTTTACTCGTAAGAAGCCTGATATTTCTCGTTTGAAGATTTTTGGGTCATCTGTTTACATTCATGTGACAAAGGATGCCAGGAAGAAGCTGGAGCTGAATGCAGAAGTTGGGATATTTGTGGGGTACACATAAACACCCCATAATTATCGTGTGTATTTTCCAAATAGTTGAATGACTGTGGTGTGATGGGATATAAAATTCTATAAGGTGAAAGCCATGAAATTGTCTCTTGAGAGGGAGCTACACTTGCATGCAGAGGAGGAACTTCTTGTTCCCAAAGATGAGCCTCTAGATGTGGATCAGCCACAAGAGGAGATTCATGGAGTGGAGGAGTCCAGTTATGCAAAACCAAACATTAGAACAAGTAGAAAGCGTACCATAGAAGCCGAGAGACTGAATCTTGATGCATCATAGAATGTAGGAGTCCCTACATCACAGCGCAGACAGAGACAATCACCTGACTGATTTACTGGATATATGGCTCTTATGAGCAAGTGTGTTGTGACAGAGCCATTTTCTTTTTAAAAAGCAGTGCAGGAGCTCACATGGGTAGATGCCATGGTGGAGGATTATGACTCCATTGTCAGAAATAATGCTTGGGAGATTGTTCCAAGACTGGTGGGTAAATCAGTTGTAGGATCAAGATGGATCTACAAGGTAAAGAAAGCTGCTGATGGGAGCGTCAACAAGTATAAGGCAAGATTTGTAGCTCGGGGCTTCTCACAGATTGAGGGGATTGATTATGAAGAAACCTTTGCACCTGTCGCACGGTATTCTTCCATAAGGACCATCCTTGCTCTCTCAGCGCAGATGGGTTGGCACATTCATCAGTTGGATGTGAAAACTATGTTCCTTAATTGGATCATTGAGGAAGAGGTGTACATTGAGCAGCATGAAGGATTTGAGATCTTCGACAGCGAGTCACATGTGTGTAGACTCAAAAGAGAATTGTATGGGTTGAAGCAAGCACCACGTGCCTGGTACACACGGATCAATAGCTATTTCACTGGACTTGGCTTCACCAAGAGTGAGGTTGATGCAAACCTATATCAAACTGTGGTGGAGGGTAAGCTTTTAATCATTGTTCTTTATGTTGATGATTTGATACTAACGGGTGATGAGCAGTTGATACACTCATGCAAGGTAGATCTTGCAAAGGAGTTTGAGATGAAGGATTTGGGCCTCCTTCATTATTTCCTTAGATTGGAAATATAGTAGCGAGAAGGTGAACTGTTTGTGTCTCAAGGCAAGTATGCTCGAGATATACTTGGTAAGTTTCACATGGAGGGCTGCAAGTCCATGGATACTCCTCTTCCAGGAAATTGGAGGAAAGAGGATGCTACATTGGCAGAGGTAGTGGATGCCACTGTTTATTGACAGTTGGTGGGTTCGCTCATGTTTTTAGTTGATGGTTAAGCCTACCAAGCTCTTTTGGAAGGCAGGCAAGCATGTCCTGAGGTATCTCAGGGGCATATCTGAGTATGGCTTATGGTACAGATAGACGTATGAGGTGAAGTTGCATGGCTTCATGGGTGTATATTGGGCAGGCAAACCAACAGAAAAAAAGAGCACATTAGGAGGGGTTTTCAGTATCGGATCTACTGAAGTTTCTTGGTACAGTAGGAAAAAAATATCTGTGGCACTTAGTTCAGTGGAAGCAGAATACATGGCAGCAAGTCAAGCTGCATGTGGGGTTATCTGGATGAGGAAGATCCTGGTCGGTTTGTTCAGTTCACATTTAGATCTTACAATGATACATTATGATAATCAAAGTTGCATTAAACTCTCGATTAATCCTGTGTTTCATGATAGATCTAAACATATTGATATCCAGTATCATCATATCAGAGATTGTGTGCAACAGAAGATCATGTTTCTTTAGTACATTCCTACGGAAGATCATGATGCAGATATTCTGACGAAGGCACTCGACAAGAGCAAATTCGAATACCATAGAAGCAGGATCGGGGTGAAGGATAATCCCTATCTTGTTGAGAGGGAGTGTTGAGATTCAACAAGATGATGAGCTTAGTGAAAAGTAAGCACCTTCACTAAGTGGGGCCTGCAGGCTATTTTTAGGTGTATGTCTATTTTTAGACATGGTGAGCATATTCTATAAGTTGTAGGATGCTATTTGTAGATGGTTGGTCAAATGTGAAAAATAGATGAAATTATAGTTTTAGAATATTGGGCGAAGTCTATTTATAGATGCAATATTACTTTTTTCTGAAATATCACAATCTATTCCAGAGATTGAATATAGGGGCATTTACTGGATATGTCACCTTATATAAAGGATGAGATCCAGAGGCTACCTGGCCCTCTATAGACTCTATCTATAGATCTTGTAATATTCCTCCTACAGGAATTTCCCTAGAATGGGGCTGCAATGATGTATGAAAATACAATGGATTCTCTGCATTATTTATCTGAGCTTGCTTATAAAAAAAAGTAGACAGAAAATATATACGGTTATAGAAGCAAAAGGAATGTAATGACTTGAGGGACCAGTCATTCAGTCAAGATAATACAAGCCTCTCATTACATGCATGATAAACATGAAGAACAATGCTATAGGGAACAAGCCCTAGGCTGTGACTGCGCTATTTATAGAGGTATTGCTGCATAAAATATAATGATACACGGATATAGCAATATGAAGCTCAACTAAAGTGGGGGATCATGATCTCAACCCCTGAAAATAAAATACATCAATCCTCTAAAAGGATTGGCTTGGAATACAAGCAAAATGGCACTTTGCAGAAATGCCAGAGTTGCTGGGCAGCAGCAACTCAAGAACTGGAAATAGATGGAGAAGGATGAAATGGCTGCAACAAATGAAGAACCTTCCTCCAATGGAAATCTGAAGTGAAAGTCTGATCCCTTCACCTAAGATTTCACCCTCCAACTATCTGCTAATCCCTCACAACAAATGCTCTCCAAGAATAACGATGTCTAAGAGAGGAACTGCATTGCATATGGTGGCAATTGGTTGGCCTAATGCCAAAGATGTTGGAATAAGCTCATGAAACTCCTTTTTTAATCTCCCAAATGGATGGAAGCTCCCTCCTCTGAAAAACTAGCCAAGGATGGTGTTGTATAAAACCTCCCCAACAACACCCAACAACACTGCACAATCTCTAGCTGAAACTGCACTAATGATGAAGGATAATGCTTGACCTCAATGTTTGAATATGGGGAAAAGAGTGCAATATTCCAGTAGCTACTCAAGAAGGAGAGGAAATCCTAAACAGGAAATCCCTCGGCAATTCTTGCTAACCAACAAGATGTTGCTGCAAGTCCACCAGACCAAAGATGAATATAGTCAAGATAATTTGCAATGGCTACCTTGCCCTCCTTTTAAACAATTCATCTCCCTCTCAATGGACCCCACTCATTATGGTTTCCTTCCTCTATAATCTTCCCTCCTTATCCCACTGTGCTGGCCCACAATGTGCTCTCCACCTCATGCTACTGCGCAGTTTGACTTGGTCAAAATTGACCTAGCCTTCTTGCAAAAGCCCCCTTTCACACTTGGAGGTTTGAAATAAAGCTCCAAAAGTGATCCCCCTTCACTCTAAGAGGATTTTTATTCCCTATAGATAAAATAAATGGGTCTCCTACCCATTTTAT
>CM076583.1:412451888-412680978 GCA_034641835.2 Pinus albicaulis
TTTATAGATCTTGTAATATTCCTCCTACAGGAATTGCCCAAGAATGGGGCTGCAATGATGTATGAACATACAATGGATTCTCTACATTATTTATCTGAGCCTGCTTATAAAAATAAGTAGACAACCAATATATATGGTTATAGCAGCAAAAGGAATGGAATGACTTGAGGGGCCAATCATTCAGTCAAGATAATACAAGCCTCTCATTACATGCATGATAAACGTGAAGAACAATGCTATATGGAACAAGCCCTAGGTTGTGACTGCGCTGTTTATAGAGGTATTGCTGCATAAAATATAATGATACAAGGATATAGAAATATGAAGCTCAAATAAAGTGGGGGAGCATGATCTCAAACCCTAAAAATACAATACATCAATCCTCTAAAATGATTGGCTGGAATATAAGCAAAATGGCACTTTGCAGAAATGCCGGAGTTGCTGGGCAGCAGCAACTCAAGAACTGGAAATAGATGGAGAAGGCTGAAATGGCTGCAAAAAATGAAGAACCCTCCTCCAATGGAAATCTAAAGTGAAAGGCTGATCCCTTCACCTAAGATTTCACCCTCCAACTATCTGCTAATCCCTCACAGCAAATTCTCTCCAAGAATAACGTTGTCTAAGAGAGGGATTACGCTGCATATGATGGCAAGTAGTTGGCCTAATGCCAAAGATGGTGGAATAAACTCATGAACCTTGTTTGCTGATCTCCCAAAGGGATGGAAGCTCCCTCCTCTGAAAAACTAGCCAAGGATGGTGTTGTAGAAAACCTCCCCAACAAAACCCAGCAACACTGCACAATCTCCAGCTGAAACTACGCTGATGATGAAGGATAGTGCTTGACCTCAATGTATGAATATGGGAAATAGAGTGCAATCCTCCAAGAGCTACTCAAGAAAGAGAGGAAATCCTAAACAGGAATTCTCTCGGCAATTCTTGCTAACCAGCAAGATGTTGGTGCAAGTCCACTGGACCAAAGATGAATAATTCTCAACATCATTTGCAATGGCTACCTCGCCTTCCTTTTAAACAATGTGAGCTCCCTCTCAATGGACCCCACTCATTAGGGTTTCATTCCTCTAGAAGCTTCCCTCCTTATCCCACTGTGCTGGCCCACAGTGTGCCCTCCACCTCATGCTACTGCGCAGTTTGACTTGGTCAAACTTGACCTAGCCTTCTTGCAAAAGCCCATTTTCACACATGGAGGTGTGAAATCCAGCTCTATAAGTGATTCCCCTTCATGCTAAGAGGATTATTTTATTATTTATTCATTAAATGAATGGGTCTCCTACCCACTTTTTTTATCTCCTATGTGCAAATGGCAAAAATTAATATTCCACAAAATTTGGAATATTACAATAGATCGTTAATCTAAAAATAGATGCATGTCGATTATTATTAGGTCTTAATAATAATTCGATGATAAACATCAAATTATTCTCTTGGAGCACTTTATTTCAGTGAACAGATTTTGCAAATCAGTGGGCTGAAGGAATTACACAATTCCTAGGGTTTATGGTGGCTGATGCATGGAGGACTTAGTTAGAATTGAAGTGGCAAAGTTATGACAGAGTTGGAAGAGTATTTACAGGAGTTGTTATTCAGTTTAACTCAGTGATGGAGTTAAAATCAGTTGAGCTAGTTGTATCTAGTCTAACTGAAAGATACACTAGTGAGAGTTAAGTGAATTAATTAGTTAATTAATTCACAAATAATAACTCACTAACAACTAAACAAATACAACAGTTAACTACAGTGCATGTCAGTTCCAGTGGAGACCTAGTGGAGAGATAGGTGAAAGGGTGATATGGACTATCCATTGTGACTATAGTGATGCATTCAATGCATCTAACACACATTGGAGTTGCCAATGAGGATTGTGTAGTCAAGGCAAGGCCAATTCGAATTCATTCAGGGGTCTTTTCAGCAGGGATTGCGTAGTGGAGGCAGGTTGTCAGGAGGCAAGAAATTGGTGCATAGATATGCAAATTTATGCATCACAGTGTGTAATGATTGTTGATTGTACTGAGAGCTTGATGTACTAAGCTTTGTATGAGATTATTACATGATTCCATTGATATACATAATATATTATAGTTAGGGTTTTTAGCTTTAAGCTTTCCCGTTAAACAACTGTGTTATGTGCGATTGAATTTATTCACATGTATTTGCAATTGAGTTTTAAATTTCAGCAAGTTTAACATTGGAAGGATTCTTTATTTAGCAAGAAGATATATATTGTTAGATCAGGAGGATCCAGTAATACATCAGTATTAATAAATTTATACAGGCAGTGAAGGCAAATGCCAGAAGAAGAGAAGATGTCGTCTATGATGCCTCTATCCATCTCAGGAGACCCTTCTCAGAAAAAGGACAGGACCATACTATACACTCTCCACATTTTTTTTCTTTCTGCATAGTGTACCACATGGATTCAATGAAGTCACACTCACATTTCCTCATTACGGCTCTTCTCAGCGAACTCATAGAAAGATTTCGAGTATGTGGCTGGCCACCCTAGCTACTTTATGTGTGTTTGTGCCCGAATTTGGGCCTCCCTTGCAGATAGTGAGTCTGTTCTCATTGCTTCTTGACTGGTTTTTGCCTCGTCCACTGAAGTTTTTTATATATATATATATATAAGTTGTGCCTATGCCCACGAAATCCAATAAGGCAGGACGTCACTATGTGATTTTCTGCAGTCGAACATTGATTTTTTTGTTTTGTTTTTGTTTTGCAGTGATGTGCATTCCGATTAGTGTTTTGCTATTGCCATGTTTGTGCTTATTTCGAGTGTCTGGGAAATCGTTCCTCCACTAGGGCAACGAATACCTATTTCACATCAGACGACAAAAGCATCATGACATTCCAAGTAGCCATAGAATCCAAACCCTTTTTCCACCGTCGAATTCCTGGAATTTAATAGAACGACCTTCATTCCGATTACAACAAGCGGAGATTTCACGGCAAAATATCTCGCAATTTTTCGACATTTTCATCCATATCTGTCTTTGTCAGATACATTTTCGGACAAGCCCCATATGCTTCGCTTCAAGGACGTTGATCCTCCTACTCTTCAAAGACAAGTCCTGAGTGTTTCCATCACCGACCAATTGGGGCAATCGCTGCAGAGTCCTACGATCGGCTGTGATGGCTATGACTACTTCTTTGACACAAACAGAAAGCATCTTCGCTGAATGTCACAAGTCATAATTAGTTCCACACCTGCCCCTATGCAGGCCCTTTGGATGGAAGTGATGACAGGTTTCTGACATTCCTCAACAGTAGACAAGGCCACTTGCATGTGCTTTATATTTCGCCTCAACTTTTCTCTCACTCTACCTCCATCATCATCGACATGATCCTCACCCTGAGAGGCAACGATCGAACCCAAGGTGGAGAAATTGATGCCGAAACATGAATGGTTGTCGGAGCTTTTCAGAATAATAATTTCGACAGAGGGGTTCTCGTCCAACACTAATAGAAGTCCAGGTAACTCTGAAAAAGAGTGGGTGGCCACCATACACGGTACATGCTAACGCCAGCGTTGTGTCCCTCTTCTCCTCGGCCTATATTCCTAACAACCTCAGCCCTAGAAGAACCCTACGAATTTGAATTTTAGTCTTCAAAACATCCCTTCAACCGATTCGCACTTTACTAGTTGTCCTTTGACATAGATTGGACTTTGTCTTCCCCTTTGCTCTGATACCATGTTAATTTGAGAACATGTTCTATGCCATTTCAGATTAGGGCACAAAATACTGAAGTAGATAGAACATACCAATAGATCGATGGAAGACAAGCCAAAAAAGAGATAATGAATGGTGGCGTTACGAAGATTAGCAGGATGCTTCTACCGACAAAGTCTCCAATAGGTCATTTAGCCAAGTGTGTCACACACAACCCCAAGACAAAGAATACTCCACAAATACGCAACACCAAGAATGCAGCTCCATTGCCATCAAGAGAAAAGAAAATCCTCCACACATTGTGTGTATAATGAACTCCAAGTCTCTCCAATATATAGGCATCTTTGGGGGCATGTGATATATCCTTTAAGACATTTAAGTGTATATTATATTCCAAGCCAACCTAGCACATAAGAGGAATAAATTCAAAGTACATGTTCTGCTCATTTGATCGAGATGATATTTAGATCAATATTACACCTCTCTGAAAGAGGAATCCAATAAAAATATTGGGATCGTCATCTGAGCAGCACAACCTGGATTTTGGACCTAGTTTCCCAAATTTAACATTAATCGATTTTTCTTCTTTTTGCGACCACCGCTACTCTGCATCTCCGCTATCCTTCCCTAGATTTATTCAGTTTCTAAATGCACCGATATCTCCTGATATTTATTTAGTTTCTAAACGCACTGATTTCTCCTGAGCTTGTTCTTCTATTCGTTATTCACTTCAACTTGTTCTTCTCTTTCTACATGCCTTAATCACTACTTCCTTGTCTGCCTTAGCTTCCTTTGCTGCCTCTGCTTCCTCTTATTCTTTGTTTACTCTGTTGCCTCTGCTTATTCGCTGCCTTTGCTCCTTGTCTGCCTTGCTTCTTAGCTGCCTTTGTTTCCTGTGACTTTTTGATAGTTCAGGTGCTGCTCCTTTGTGCTACTTTTCCATCAATGACAATATTTCTAAGAGTCTCCCCCTTTGGCATTGATGAAACACTTCCTCCAACACTCCAATACTTCCTTCAAGACTTCCTCCCCCTTTCATTTTGAGAGGTGCCTTCCTTCCTCTATTTGCTTTTCAAAAGAACCTTTCTTCTTCTGCTTTCCTTTCCTCCCCCTTTGACATTAATGGCAAAGGGTTGCACATTTCCTAGTGTAGTTTCTATCCTTGCATTTTCTTTTCCCACTTTATAGGCCTTCTTCTTCTGACTTTATACGTTGCTTCTCCAGGCTGGTGTATAATAGTTTGTGGGAGAACACTTTGAAAATTATTGAGATTGCATGAATGGAGGGAATGTCACCATAGAATGTTCTGTACTTATATCCCTTACTGCTTGATAGAGGTGATATGTGTTATACTTTTGATGTACTTCTGTCATAATACTCCAATCTTGAGGACTTGTACCATACCATACTCTATAGATCTTTACTAGCTTCATAGCTCTAGCTCTTCTGTGACAAATTTTATGGGCTGCTCTCCCCCCTGGAATGATGCTTTCTTGTATAATACTAACTATCACTTGTATACTACACTATTTCTATTCCTTATATTGCAGTGTTTGCTGGTGAATTTCCATCATCATTTTTTTTTTTTTTTTTATCATATCAGAGAGTATCATCTATAGACACTACCCCTAGTTTGTCTCTTATATATTCGAATGGTTCTCTAGCAAGAGGTTTTGTGAATATGTTTGTTGTTTATTCCTTTGTTGGTACATACTCCATATTTACTATTTTCTCTACTAATTTTTCTCTGAGGAAGTGGTACCTTATTGGGATGTGCTTGGTTTTTGAAGGAAGAACTGGATTCTTTGATATAATTATTGCACTTGTATTTTCAAATTTGATAGAAATAGGTTCAGTGATGCTTACCTTCATGTCTAGGAGAGTTTGTTTCATCCATATTACTTGAGTGAAAGAAGCTGATGCTACTATGTATTCCGCTTCTGCTGTAGATAGAGAGAGAGATGTTTGCTTCTTACTTAACCATGCCACCAGACTTTCTGCCAAATAAAATGCACCTCCACTTGTGCTTTTCCTGTCATCCACACAACTTTCCCAATCTGCATCTATATATGATGTCAATGTGAAGTCTTTGCCTTTAGGATACCATAGGCCATAATGTGCAGTTCCTTGCAGGTATCTAAATATCCTCTTCATTGCTAACATGTGATTTTGTTTTTTTGTTGCTTGATATCTTGCCACAAGTCCTACTGCCAACATAATGTCTGGTCTAGATGCAGTTAGGTATAACAAACTTTCTATCATAGATCTATAAAGTTTTTGATCTACATCTGTGGATCGATCATCATCACATAAATTTCATCTAGTGATCATGGGAGTAGACACAGGTTTTCAGTCTTCCATTTGGAATATTTTTAACATATCTTTTAAGTATTTTTCTTATGAAATGAATATGTGTTTGTTCTTTTGTAGAATTTGAAGTCCTAGGTAGTAGGTAATCTCTCCAATCATAGACATCTCAAATTCCGACTTCATTTATTTTGAAAATCCTTTTACTAAATCATCCTTGTTGCTACCAAACAATGATGTCATCTACATATACTACTACAATTAAGAGTTTATTTTCATAAGCCTTTATATACAGATTGTTGTCTACTCATCCCTTCTTGAAACCTTGTTTTTGAAAGTACTTGTCCAACCTAGAATACCATGCATGTGGTGCTTGTTTGAGACCATATAGGGATTTCTTTAATTTTCACACATAGTCATGTTTATCTGCTAAAGAAAATCCTTCAGGTTGTTCCATGAAGAATTCTTCCTCTAGATCTCCATTCAAGAAGGAAGACTTCACATCCATTTGATATACCTTGAAATCATGATATCATGCAAAAGCCAAAAACATTCTAATTGCTTCCATTCTTTCTACATGGGCAAAATTTTCATCATAGTCAAGTCCTTTGATTTGAGAGTATCCCTTACATACAAGTCTAGCTTTATTTATGATTACCTAACCTTGTTCATTCATCTTATTCTTGAATATCTAGTTTGTGCCAATGACATTTTTCCCAATAGCTCTTGGCATTAACTCCCAAGTCTTGTTCTTCTAAATTTTATCTAATTATTCATTCATAGCATTTACCCAATGTTTGTCTTTTCTAGCTTCATCAAAATTATTCGGTTCTATCTGTGACATCATGGCTAGGTAGACTTCCTCAGTCTATTCAGCTAGCTATCTTTTGGTTTGGACTCTTGCACTCTTGTATCCAATAATTTGGTCTTCAGGATGGTTCTTCTGAGTGTGTCTCGAGGGTCCTTCTGAGTTTATCTCTGTATCTTCTATTGTCCTACTCTGTTCTTCATTTTATTGATTCTCATCTTCATGGTCATCTGGAGGATTGCCGTAGTTTGTGTTCTGGTTCCATTTGGTAGATATTCGTCGAATCTCACATCAATGATTTCCAAAAATTTATGCAGTCTTTGATTGTAGCACTTGTATCCCTTACTCTTGGACACATATCCCAAAAATATTCCTTCATCAGATATTGCATCATACTTCCCCAATTTTTCATCATTATTCGCTATGAAAAATTTGTTGCCAAAGACTCTAAAGTGCTTGATTGATGCTGGTTTCCCATGCCATAATTCATATGGAGTCTTGTCACAGTTTGGTCTGAGATGAGATTTGTTGAGAATATGGATAGTTGTATGTACTGCTTCTGCCCAGTAGGTTTGGGACATGTTTCTTTCTTGCATCATTGCTCTGGCAATCTCTGACATATTTTGTCTCTTTTCCACTCCATTCTTTTGAGGTGTACCTGCAACTGTAAATTGTTTCTTTATACCACATTCATTGCACAGGTTTGCAAAATCATCGTTTGTGAATTCACCTCCTCTATTCGATTTGATCCATTTTAGTTTACATTCAGTTTGATTTTTTGCCAGTGCCTTGAATATCTTAAAATTTTCAAACGCTTCGGATTTGTATCTGAGAAATGCCACCCATGTTAATATGGAAAAATCATCGATTATCAGCATGAAATATGATTCTCCACCTGGTGCATTTTTTCTTGAAGGTCCGCACAGGTCCATGTGTACAAGCTGAAGAGGCTTACTTGTAGATAGTTGGTCTTTAGATTCGAACGTTGTGCGAGTTTGTTTTCCCAGTTGGCAGGACTTACACATGGTATTTGGTGGCTTCTTTATTGTAGGAAAATATCTGACAGCTTCCTTTTTGCTGAGTTTGATGATGTGGTCAAAATTTAGATGTGCCAATCTTCTATGCCATAGCTAAGATTCGTCAAGTTTGTTGATGTGGCATGCTTCATTCTTTTCTTTTAATATATAGAAATTAATCTTTGTTCGAACACCTTTGACCAAGGTCTTTCCTGTGGTGATTGACCTTTCTTCACAATCTTGGGCTCTGAAAAGAACCTCACAAACTTTATCACACATTTGACTAACACTTAGCAGATTGGATTTTAGACCGTCCACAAATAGTACATCCGGAGCCTCTCCTCTTCCATTATTCAGGCTAACTGGGCCTTTTCCTGCTTTATCATTACCGAATGTTACATTCCCAGATTTCTTTTCATCAAAAGATACAAAATTGCTTCAGTCTCCAATCATATGTTTTGAACACCCATTGTCCACATAACATTGATTGTTCTGATCATGAGAAATTAGAACCAGATCACATTTATTTATTTTTCTTTTCCGTTGCATGCAGCTATTTTATCTATAACCTTTCTGAGGAGACGGATCACAATATTTGAGAGGACATTCGTTAGAATTGTGCCCATTCTTATGGAAACTAAAACATTTGATTGTATTTCTGAATAGATTGATTACACGAGCGAATCCATCATTGTTCCTAATTCCCCTTGAGTTTCCATACTTCAGTCTCTATATATACATTCTGCACTCCATGGATTTATGACTGAACCCTTTACAACAAAAACAATACCCATGGAAGTAGTATATGTCTTTGGCAGAGAGAGTCGTTTGAGGTAGTCTTTTTGTTTGCTGCATCTTTTGTTGGTTGGATTGCATTTGGTTTGTCTTACAGTATGCCGCAATATTTCCATGTTTTTGGTAGACAAACATGTGATGCTTCTTATAGGGGGAAGGAACCTCCATTGACATCTTCCGAATTTGTTCAATTCATCCTTAGGAGTGTATGAGCCTTTTGTAGTTGACTGATTCTTCATTTCTTTCTTTGTCACTTGAGGTTGCTGCTTGTTTCTATTTGTTTCATTATATATCACGGTCTTGCTGGATTCCAATTCTATAGATTCCCTTTTTTCTCCTTCATTATCCTTTACAACTTTTACAAAAATGATATTATTGTTATCTTCTGCCTTGTATTTGTTAGTTTCTCCTTCATAGCCTATCCCAGCCTTTATATGAGGAGGTCTTTGAGCATTTATAATTTTGTCCAAATGTCCAGAGCTTTTCATTTGAGAAATATTCATAGTTGATTCAATTTGGGCCTTTTCTAATTTCTTCCTTAGGCTTACCACTTCTTCTAGTTTTTCTCGCTCCTGATTTTTGTCCTTTATTTATTTTCTCTTATATCCTTTATTTTCTTCGATTCTTCTAGTTCAATCTTCAATTTAATAATATCTTTTGAATCTGGTTCAGTATTTTCATATTTTAGAAGAATCTCTTTCTGTTTCTTATTCTTAAGTTTAAGTCTGTCTATTTCCTCCAGGGCACTAATTAGCTCCCCCTCAAGATCTACCTCACCTTCTTCTTCAAATTCCCAAAGATCTTCCTTAAGTTCTTCATTGGCCATCAAGATGAATTCTAATGTTCCTTCTTCATTGGGGGATTCATCCAAACTCTCAGAAGCACTGTTGTCTTGTTGGGCATAAAATGTTCTTCTATTAAATCTGTTCCCTTTCGGCCTATTGTTGAAATTGGTTTTCTCTTTCCCTCTTGACTGATTCTCCATTTTATTATGATGAAATTTAGATGAATAGTACTCCACTCTTCCATAGTTAATGAACTTAAATGGAAGTTTACCTTTATACTTACCTGTGCCTTTCTCCAATATTCTGACAAATTTGGCCTCTTCTTCATTAGAGCAGGAGCATGTACCTTCCTTATCTTCTCTGCACTTATCTACCTTAAAGGCTGCCTCCCTCACATTTGAATTTCCCTTTGGAAGCCTCATCTCATAGGTCGTCAAGTTTCCAAGAAATTGGTTCATGGCCAGTGTTTCCTAGTTTGTTGTTTCTTCTATGGAAAAATACTTAGGGTTAAACATAGATGGTAAAGATCTCAATATATTTTGTACAATTACACATTCTTTAATGGTTTCTCCTAGAGCTTTCATGTTATTCAAAACTTCTACAACCTTTAAGAAGAAACTGGCGACATCTTCATCTTCATTCATTTTTACATTTTCAAATTGAGCTCTATAGGCTTGTAGTTTTGCCATCTTCACCTTTTTATCCCCCTCATGGATATTTTCTAAAGTATCCCAGATATCCTTGGTAGTCTCACTGTGCATTACTTTGATAATTATTGTTTCACATAGATCACTCAAGAGTGCATTCATGGCTTTTGCATTAGCTATGAAAATTTTCTTGGCTTCTTTCTCTGTGTCAGTATCCTTTGGAGCATATCCTTCTTCCACAACAACCCAAAATTGTATTCCTACAAACATTATATATGTCCTCATTCTTATTTTCCAGAAGGCATAGTTTGTGCTAGTAAACAATGGGGCTTTATTTGTTGAGCATCCTTCTAGGATAGCCATTTTGGGGACCTAGGATCCCCTTCTAGTTGTTAAACTGATACAAAAGGAACTGGCTCTGATACCAATTTATGAACCCTTAGTTAAACTGAGAGGGTGGTGGGGGAGTGAATCAGTTTAATACATTCATGGACCTTTAAAACTTTTTCATTCAACTCATTTACACCTTCATTTCATAAGAAACTTAATACATAATGGATCAATAAACATAATGTGTGGAAAACAAGTAATTAAATAGATTAAAACATCACATCAACACTTAATCATTAATCACATAGAAAACATATATAAGTGGAAACCCATAAAGGGAGAAAACCACATCTTATTATTTTTGTGATGCAAGGGCAATCTCCAACTCCCTCTCAAAACTGATTTTCTGCAAGCTCCAACCTACAAGAGGCTTCTACCCCAAATTATAAAAGCTAAAACTTGCAAGGAAGCTCCAACTCCCATCTATTTTCTACAGGTTACAACCCACAGGAGGCTCCTACCTCAACCAACTACAACTGGATATATATCAAGCTATAACTTGAAATGGAAGCACCAACTCCCTCACACTACAATTAAATCATATGATGATTTACCTGGATATCAACTCTATTTTTCTCCTTCTTCAATGCTGCCCTTCCAGCATTCAAATCTGCTTCATATCAGCTTTGGATCTGCATGACATCTCTATATGCTCTCTCTCATTCTTCCACTCTCTAACATCTCTATGCATATTACAATAACATCATTTATAGATATCACTTCATGGATATTTGCATTCTATATGGGAATATGAAGTGAACAAGCATGACTCTTGCCTTCCACCCATTCATTTCCTCACTCAACATATTCAGGATGTTACAAATATATACAAATATTACAGTATCAAATGGAGTTTTTCTTTTCTTGGGAGACTTTCCTTTGCATCACAAAAATATAAGACAAATAATACATTTACAGTTACATTCAAATATTTCATTCAACCCTTTCAGCTTCTTAGATTTGCTGTGTGTTTTTCCTCTTCTTCTTGCTATGCCTTTGTATTTTATGTTTCTGGAGTTATATTCCAACTATGTTGTATGACCGCCTTTTTTCTTGACTCGACTCATGCTATTGCACTATTCTACACGAGCTCCGGGTCATTTTTCTTACCCGAGCCTTTTCTTGCGCGTTCAAACTTTTATCTTAACACACATCTGCATCTACATGACACTTTTCATCTTGGCCGACTTCTTTAACCAAACCCGCGGATCTGTGGGTTTTGGCCCACATAACTCTCCTTTTACATGCAGCGGAATACAACTTTGGAGTTAAATACAACATACATACACTAGCGATCAAACAATGTTACTTTAAACCAAACTCACATAAACCCAAATCTCTTGTATACATGTAGAACTTCCTACTGGAGGGTCCCACAATACCTTGAACCAATCACAACACATTGCATTTCGGCAAACTTACCAAACAACCTTAACAACGAGCTTATCATTCTGCCGATGCGAAGTTGCGCTGTAATCTTCACTGTAGATATTCGCTAGATCTAACGGTCTTGCTATACCTCTTTGTCTTATCGTAATCACTCGTCTGCAAGTTTAAATCTTATTGATAAAACTAAACCATATAATCTGCGATGTGCGCTAGTGCACAATGCTGACACGTGGTTCCTCCCTCATCGCATCACATCCTTCCATCCTTCTCTCATTGCATCACCAACAACTTACCATACCGTGCAAACTCTTAATGATAACCTCTAAAATCTGCGATGCGCGCTAATGCATAATGCTGACATGTGGTTCCTCCCTTTCACCACATCGCATCGCAAACTAATTAACATACCTTGCGAAGCCTTAACACTGTCCGCTAACATTTGCGATGTGCAAACTCGCAATTCGCCATCCGCCATTGATCTTCCATACGATCTAATGGTCCTTACTGCTTGCCCTACCATTCCAACACGTGTCCCTTCTACACTTCGCATCGCATACAAAATAAATTACCCTGCGACGACCTTAACACTTAAGAGCTAAACTTTGCAATTTTCACTTTCGATCTCCGCCGTTGGTCTTCGCTGGATCCGACGGTCCATGCTTGTCTCCTTTCCGATCCACTTCACATCGCATGTTAAATATCTTAACTTGCAAAATTCTAATGGTAAACACTGTACCCTGTGATGTGCGATATGTTCACTGTTGTGATGTGATTGTCACTATTGATCTGCACCAGATATATGGTCCTCGCTACTGCTTGCAAATCTGATTGTCCTTCCCGACTCATCTTGTAGTGTAATCTCATCCGTTCATCTCTTGCCTTCACTTCTGCGATCTAATCCTGACTGTCCACTACCTCCCTTGGAATTATTCTAAGTGTTCTCCGCCTTAGTCAAATTTTTTTCTTTTTGTGACCACCACTACTCTGCATCTCCGCTATCCTTCCTGAGCTTTATTCAGTTTCTAAGTGCGTTGATATCTCCTGAGCTTTATTCAGTTTCTAAACGCGTTGATCTCTCCTGAGATTGTTCTTCTATTCGCTATTCACTCTGACTTGGGATTATTACTCTTGCTGCACGCCTTACTCACTACTGCCTTGTCTGCCTTAGCTTCCTTTACTGCCTTTGCTGCCTCTACTTCCTCTGCTTATTTGCTGCCTCTACTTCTTTGTTGCCTTTGCTCCTTTTCTACCTTTCTTCTTATCTTCCTTTGCTCCCTGTGCCTTTTTGATAGTTCAGGTGCTGCTCCTTTATGCTCCTTTTCCATCAATGGAAATATTTCCAACATCTAATTATTGTTTGTTGTTCCTGTTAGAGGGAACAACCAAGAAATATGAGGTGATGCTCTTCAAGCCCATGTGACTTGTAATGACTGATATCTATACTTGAAAATTTCTCATGAAGAGAGTAAGGCATTGTTGATTTGGGTAGTAAAAGAGGAAAAGGAGTCTCTTAAATCTCAAAATAAGTAATGGGATTTTTTTTGATATTTTAATGGAGGGCACATGAGGAAATGAGGTGTATTTTCATCTTTGGCACGTGTAGGAAAAATGGACTATATTAAAATACACAATTAGAAAAATAAAAATACACAATGTTTCTTCCCTATCTATATCTGTAGGTCCCTGGCTATAGCCTATATAAGTAGGAAAATATGATCGAAATACATACTGAAATCTACACCCCTAACTAGGATCATGTAGATATTGCAAGTAAATTAACTGGTCAAAACCATACCAATTAAATAGGACCCTCCCAACCAAGCCTATATGTGAATGTCTTGATATCTTGGTTTTCCTTGATTTATGCTTAAGGTTTTGACACCACAACCTTTTGTGATTGCAAATAACAGAGAAGGAGAAGGGGGAACGGTGCCTACACTTTGTGTAGAATGTTCTGAAAATGCTAGATCATGATCATATTAATTTCCTATCCTCTTGAAGCATCTTTTTTCCTTTCAGATCTATTATCTTATGAGGTAGTTTTTTTCCAATTCTATGCTAATTATTGAGCCATTTCTTTGGTTGATTCCTGAGCCAACTAGGCTTTTTTCCTACATTTAAATTCTTGAGACAAACCCATCCTAAGATAAACTAGTGAATTTCGATTAGAAATAACCTTGGTGGGCACTCCATAACCCACTTTCCTAACTCACAAGGCAAGGGTAACCTTCATAATGTTGTATCGGAATTAGTTCCACAATATTCAATTTTGCATCAATGTTTCAAGTCTATAACAAGACTCATGTTTAGGACAAAAGCCACAAAGAAGAGAGAGAATGATGGAAAATAAATAAGTTCAACTTCTCATTAGGGGAATTTTGAGTTCTAAAATGGGCCTCCTAAAGAAATTATAAAATAATAGTGGAAATAATAAAATAAGATTACATTACATCATCAAATTTTAGAGGGAATAAAGAAAAAACTATTTTTTCAACTCATATTTTCAAGTTATCTCCCTAGGGTTTACTCAAATTTCGAGCGGAAATAGTCATTGGATGCAGAATTTGATTCCTCATCGAAGGAGTACCCATGTTGCATACTTTTGATGGATCCTGCTACATGAAAAATGATAAATACATGAAAACATTATTAAAATAATTTTTTTCATGTATTTCTCATTTTTCGTGTAGCAGGGTTCATCGAAAGTATGGAATATGCATACTCCTTGGATGAAGAATTAATTTTTTCATCCAACGAGTACTCCCACTCTAAATTTGAGTAAAACCTTAGGGAGATAAGTTGAAAATAAGAGTTGAAAAAATAGTTTTATTATTTTATTATTTTTTAATATTTTTACTTTTTTACTCCAAGATGGGTAAATAATCTCCCATGGTTGACATCATCATCTTGAATCCTATTGGTTCTTATAAAGTTTATTTTGTTTGTACATTTTTCTTAGGAGGCCCATTTTAGACTTCAAACTTCCCCTAATGCTTCTCTGAATTTTTACCCTAATTTTCTCGAGAGTAGGAACCTCAATCCAAATTTACCCTTCCGTACATGGTGGTAATGAGTGTTTGAATATTTTTGTGGTGATTTTCTTGAGAATGTTGTATCAAAATTAGTTCCACAATATTCATTTTTGCGTCGATGTTTCAAGTCTATAACAAGACTCATATTCGAGACAAAAGCCACAAAGAAGAGTGAGAATGATGGAAAATAAATAAGATCAACTATTCTTCTATGAATTTTTACACTAATATTCTTGAGAGTATGAACCTCAATCCAAATGTCTCTTCCGTACGGGATGCTAATGAGTGTTTGAAATTTTTTGTGGTGAGAATGTTGTAATGGAATTAGTTCCACAATATTCATTTTTGTGTCGACGTTTCATGTCTATAATAAGAATCATCTTTAGGAAAAAATCTAGAGAGAAGAGCGAGAATGATGGAAAATAAATAAGATCAGTTTCTCTTCTCTAAATTTTTACCCTAATTTTCTCGAGAGTAAGAACCTCAATACAAATGTCCCTAAAAAAAAAGAGTAACCTATTATTGCATTTATATTAAGAAGCTATTCAAAACTTATATTTTTATCCCATCTCACAATTTATATTTGAACAAATGATATATTTATGCTTATTTTAATTGCACACAATTCTTTTTAATGTTTGTGTACCAGATTTAAGTTCCATTATTGTAAGTGACTTTTCCAGTGTCAAGTATGAATATGAAAAATTGGTCACCATAAATTTAGTTTTTGTCATGATTATCATGGAGAAAACAAAATGGTGGATAATTTGATATTATATGATTAAAAGAAAATGCATCTCAATCTCTAAGAGGTTTCCCTTATTTTGATCAATTGCATGTTTTGGGATTATGATCCTATATAGCTCCTTGTTTAAAATTTTCATTAACGACATTTTAATGTTTTGTAGAATCGAGGAAATAGTGAAGACAAGGATGGAAGGTATGTCAATTTTTTTTTATCGTGGGTAAATAAGAGTATAAAAATTGAGGAACATAAAAATATTGTGAGGGAAAAAGCAACACATCTTTCAAAGCTTTATGAAGAGAAGGTTTGTAACCTCTTGAGGAGCACATGAGTGTCTTTTTTATATATTATAATGATCTTATATCTTATTTTGCAATTTCTTGTAATAATAATAATTATTAAACTTATAGATTTGAATATAAAATTGAATTTGTTATGGGTTCCTTGTTTTCTTAGGATAATGTGGAGGATACATAAAGTGGCGATGAAGAAAGGAAAATGCATAATGAAAGTAATAATTGATTTCTTAAACAAATTTTCTATAGTATTCTCTGCTCAGTTGTTGTAAATGGTTTTCTATTGTATTCATACTATTTCACTGCATTTCCGAATCTTACATTTATAGGAGATCTCTGCCATGTGTTGAAATAAGAGAAAAGTGGATGCATTCGCTGGACGTTAAAACCTTCAAACTTGGCAGATGGGTCTGTAGCATACTTTCTATGATATCAATCTGTTGTATATCCATGTTATGTGGTCAAGACCTTGCTCTAAGCAATGTGTAGTGTTGCTGATATGTAGAGAATCTGGCAGGACTGAAGGTCCTTCACGGGCTTGATAAAGTAATTAAAGGAGGGGTAGTTTTATTGATACTTAAGGATGAGAATGTTTTTGTTGGTGATGATGTTAATGATGGTATGTTGATTTTGGCAGCCGATTCCTAAATTTTTAATTTACCTAATATGGTCTTTGTATCCATCTTTCTGTTATGTTTGTCGATTGAAGATTCAATAATTATGTTATCATGCTACTACAACAATTGATATGCTTGAAAACATTGAAATTGGAGAGAAAAATGCAAGAAATGAAGCCTACAAAGAAACTAAAAATAAAAATGGGATCTATGAAGACATGTAAGGTAGATATTTATTGGATAATCAATTTTCTAAATGTTTTGATTTTTAGCTTACAAATTTCTCACTATTTTTGTTGTGACAAATTTCAAAATGATATGAATATTGTGCAATCAATTGTTACTCAATATGATGACCCTTTTAAGGAGGAGGTAAGTTTTTCCCTTGATGTTCTGATGTAGTACTGTTGAGATATTTAATATGTTCACATTTTTTCTAAGATACTCAAGGCTTTAGCATTCATTTTATACCAAGTTTATATGAAACTTTTGCAATTTTATTTTCAGGGGGGTAACTAGGGATCAAATGTGAGGTATACATGAAGAAGCCCATAACAAACTAGATTAGGTATGCTTGATTCATATTTTTCATAAGAATTTTATAGTAGGCTTGTGTGTGTGTGTGTTTTTAAATGGAACTACTTCTATCAACTAAAGAATCTAGAAATAGAACTGGTACTTTTTTAGTTGTCTAACCAGTGGCTTCAATACTAAAAAACTACTCAGCCTGCACGAGGGCTTCACTCACTAAACCTCTAACATATCACGTGTGATCATAGAATATTAAACAATACCCTTAATTTGAGTACATATTTGAAAATAACCCTAAAAATCATATTATTTAACCCCCTACCAATATAAACCCAATACACCTTCCCAATTTAAAAATCCCCTAAATTCACTATATATTGTAGGTATCCATTTTTTTATTAAGATTTTTTATACCCCTTTATATTTTTTCATTAACTTTGAGTTCCATTTATAAGAACCCTTTATACCCTATATATCCCCCAATATATTATGTCATTTTTTTCTCATTATATATCCCCCAATATGAACCCACGTGCTGTGGTATTGCTCCCACAATGAAGCCCCTGTGTCAGCCTGTTGGCAGTGGAGCAACACCAGAGATGAAAAATAAGACTCTGAAATTGATTTCTCTTGTGCATATATATACTCCTCATCCCCAATCGAACTAGCTCAGTTTGACTTGGCTTGGTTAGTGTGCCACTGATAAAGTGAATGGTAGGGACTATGTCTTTAACTCAGACTAAGTGAAGAAGTCGTGGTAATCAATGACTTGAAAAATACATCTGGAAGGGTTAGAACTTTTTTTTATGAGACAAGATTCATTAAGAGAGCTGGATTTATACCAGTGTGTTGCCAGTGTTGTAGCGGCTACAACCACCCTCCAAAATTTTGCATCTTCTTAGATTTTGGAGATTGGGCTTCTACTCAAAAGAGCTTATCTTTCACTTCTATAAAGTATTCATGCTGTAATTGAGACTTATCCTTCTCATATGTTCTTTTTTTCACACTTATCCAATATTTTTGAGTCACAAGAAAACCTCTTGACTTGGTTGCACAATAGTTCTGGGCTTGCCTCCAGACACTGCCCAATCCTTAAGGATGAGCAACCTTGATGATTGGAATTGCGCAGTTCAGACTGACAATCGGCCTTGACCTCAAAACTACGAAGTCATGGAAGGCATCCCAACATTGAGCCCAAAAAATGAAAAATCCCTCACTAAGCTCTGAAATTGCGCAGTGCAATGAGCTATAAATTTGCCCAATTCCCCAGAATTGCACAATATTTCCAGGCAACGTGCATGGCAAGTTTTTCTAGAAAATATAAAAATAAAAAAATTTAAAAGAAAAGAAAATCCCTAAAAAATAGGGATCCATTTTTAGTAACCCGAAGGAGGCACACTCTCTAGTTTTAGAAAATTTTTCCATGTGTCGTTTTTTCCTTGATTTTAGGCATGCACGTCATAAACCCTAATTTTCTCAAATATAACTAATCGACTCATATAGAGCTCATTTTCACATTCGATATTGGAGCTCTAGTATTCCCGAGGATAGGAAGGAACCTTCGGTACGGTTATCTTCACTTTTCCAGGTGAGTTTCACTTTTATCGTTTTTGTAGTGTTTTCTGTCGCTTTTTGTCATTTTTCATGTGTGAGTGATGTTTTGCTAGCATTTTAACATGTTTTATATTGTAGAAGTGTTTTTTCAAGTTGTTTTCCTTTCACACATTAGGGGAATTTTGAGGTCTAAATTAGGCCTCCTAAGAAAAATGTACAACAAAAATAAAATTTATGAGAACCGATAGGATTCAAGATGATCATGTCAACCATGGGGGATAATTCACCATTTTTTAAGTAAAAGGGTAAAAAGATTAAAAAATAATAAAATGATAAAACTACTTTTTCAACTCATATTTTCAACTTATCTCCCAAAGTTTTTACTCAAATTTCGAGCGGGAGTACTCGTTGGATACAAAATTTAATTCCTCATCCAAGGAGTACCCATGTTGCATACTTTTAATGGACCCTGCTACACAAAAAATGAGAAATACATGAAAAAACGTGATTGCAATGAAATTTTTCATGTATTTCTCATTTTTCGTGTAGCAGGATCCATCGAAAATATGCAACATGAGTACTCTTTGGATGAGGAATTAAATTTTTCATCCAACGAGTACTCCTCGAAATTTGGGTAAAAAATTTGGGAGATAAGTTGAAAATACGAGTTGAAAAAGTAGTTTTTTCTTTTTTCCCTATAAAATTTGGTGATGTAATCTAATCTTATTTTATTATTTCCACTATTATTTTATAATTTCCTTAGGAGGCCTATTTTAGACCTCAAAATTCCCCTAATGAGTGTCACATCAGTTTCTTTGTTTTTACACCGATGGTCGCCATTACGCCAACTCTCCTCACCGATTTGGTTTTCTTTACGTGTATTCAGTTTATGCACTTGATCTACATTGATTCAATCATAATTAGTCAGATATGCACTCAAGATTTCACTATCTCCTAGATCGGGTCATTTTTCAAACTTCCATTGTGAAGTTCTGCACTTTCCTTGGTCGGTTTTCACTTTGCCCAACTGGGCACTATGAAATACTAAGGCTCAAGCCGAGATCTTGGCCTTTGGAACTGTGCAGTGTGCAATATATCCCAAATGTGCATTACAAAATTCCAGGGTTCAACCTCCTTCCCTGGCCACTGAGACTACACAATGTGTAGCCTCTCATAGACCACTGCCCAAGTTGAACTACACATTGTGCAGTCTCAAGCCACAAGCTTCATCCCTGGCTACCGAGACTAAGTAGTGCATAGTTCCCATAGGTATCCAGTCCTCCTTGTCAATTAAAATTATGCAATCCTTCTCTCTAGTTTTCCATTTTTCTTCCTGAACATTCCTTGAAAGTATATTTGAAAAAGACTGATGGTTTCTTTCTATGAGTTCCTTTTCTATCCAACAGGTATCACAGTTGTTGAGAACCTCTCCAATAGTCACTAACTCCATGGAACCAAAGAGAGTTGCTTCAAAAGAGACCATTGAAAGTAGTACTGAGGAAGTAGTTGAGAAGGCACAAGTTAACTTTCCAATATATGCTGACACTCAGTTTTTTAAAGAAAAGGAGTCAACACTTACATGGCAGTTGGTTAAAGATTTTATTTCAAAGGAATTCGTGGTAGATCTGGACATGTATATCTCAGTATCCAACGATTGGGATTATACAAGGTTGCATGCATATATCCAACCTTCTTTTTTACATATGTCATCAGTTGTATTGTTTCACAAATTGATGATAAAACTATGACATTGAGTAGTGCCAACGGATAGAAGCTTGCTACCTTTCTGGATGCACAATATCAATGTATGTATCATCTTCTCGAGCCAGTAAAGCTCATGGACTCATTATTCTATGCCACCCATAGTTATGTGAGCACAAAGGATATTTTCAGAGGTTGGGTAAAGGAGCCATTGAAGTTTTGGTAGAAACCCACCCATTCATGCTAGACAAAGTCACTCAGGAAGGCCTACTAGCTCTTGGTCATCTTAGCTTGCAGAATATACGGTCAACAGAGCACATAGACCTTTCCTGAAGGGTGTGGAATATTATATAGCCAAGTGGTGAATGAGGGGAAGTCATTCAATTGGTTATATTTGTTGGTTAATCAGTTAAGATCCCATGTAGCACAAGCCTGAGATCCCCCCAAGGGCAAGAAATCAAGGTTTTATATGTTTGCATACTTACTAGATGCAATCTATGCACAAAATAAGTTTCCTGGCATGAACTGGACATGGGCTCCAGGTGGAATTTCTATGCATATTTATTGTAATCTTCTTTCGGATTTCAACCATAGATGAGTTATGGAACAAATAACTAATCACTTCTCCATTCTATTATACAAGCTTATATTTGAAAAAGACCTACCTTGCATGTCCCGAGGAGCAGTGGAGGAAATATCAGAAATCAAATATTGGTTTTCCTTACTAGATGGCACATGTATTAGAGTTTTCGGTAGACAGAAGTCATTGCATCTTTTTCCAAGGTATTCCACCGAAAATATTTTCATGCAATAAGTGTCATTTCATCTTGCCACGAGGTTGTCAACAACACTGCATAGGAAGAAGAAAGCACCATGGCCCACTCTTCCTTTGCAGATCATATTATAAAATATTAAGAACCTCAAATTTAAAAATACTGAAGCAAAATCGATCGTAAATGTTTTTGGTATAAAATAATTCAATCCGTATGATCCGAGGGGAATTTTCAAGGACCACTAACTGAGACTATACTACATTTGGGTCAGCAGGGAATTTCATTGGCCAAAGGAGGATCCATGGAAGAATTTGTATAATGCCTCCATACCCCGTGAGCTGATCAGTATAATTGGGACTGTGCTGATAAGAAACTCCAGAAGGAAAAATAGAAGAAGGTAGCATCCCAGTGAAAGACAAGGGAAAGAGAAAGGTTGCTTACTTTTGGACACCTAATCCGCTAAGGGTTAAGGTGTGGAAGTTGGATAGTCAAAGGAAGTCTAAGAGACATTGGAATATGAATCCAATGGTCACACTAATGTATTATAAATTTATATCTATGGTTAATGGAAAAGAAATTCACTATTTTATCATTCATGCCTCTTCAAATTCCATGTGTGTTTAACATGGTATCAGAGCATGTGTACTTCGGCCCTGCACCATTTTGAGTCATTGTTTTTTTTGGCCTCTCTTTGCATGTTAGTTCTACCTTCTTGTGTGTCAGAACTGCCATTAATATTTCTTGTTGCATGTTGTCCCATTCACCTCTCAGTGAGATTCATGTTAGGTTTGTTACCTTACTGCCTCTCTGCGCTAATGTGGCGTAACTCATGTCTTCCGTGTTGAACCATTTTGCATTTCTTCCTCTATGTTGAAAAGAGTGTTAGTTATTGGGTATGATTCACTACTCAATGCTTTCCTCACCTTGACTCTTCATAACATATCTATCGCTCTACCATCTGAGCTAAATCCCCATCTTTGGTAATCTCTCCAATTTTCTCATTTTCCATCTCAATAAAACCCCCACCTTGAGAAGAATATGAAACTATCGTGCACAAACAGTCCTTTGGGTCCTTGTCAATAAATCACAAAAGTCATCATCTGTGATAATATTCATGTGACAGGGCACAATGCATTCGTTATAGCCAGTATCATCTTGGTCCCCTATTTGAGCAGGCAGGAAGTGCCATGGTCTCTGTAATGAAAGACATTAGGGGAATTTTGAGGTCTGAAATGGGCCTCCTAAGGAAATTATAAAATAGTAGTGGAAATAATAAAATAAGATTAGATTACATCATCAAATTTTAGAGGGAAAAAGAACTACTTTTTCAACTCGTATTTTCAACTTATCTCCCTATGGGTTCACTCAAATTTTGAGTGGGAATATTCATTGGATGAAAAATTTGATTTTTCATCCAAGGATTACCCATGTTGCATACTTCTGATGGTCCATGCTACATGAAAAATGAGAAATACATAAAAATGTGATTGCAATCACATTTTTTCATGTATTTCTCATTTTTTGTGTAGAAGGGTCCATCAAAAGTATGCAACATGGGTACTCCTTGGGTGAGGAATTAAATTTTGCATCCAACGATTACTCCTGCTTAAAATTTGAGTAAAACCTTAGAGATATAAGTTGAAAATACAAGTTGAAAAAATAGTTTTATTATTTTATTATTTTTTAATATTTCCACTTTTTTACCCCTAAAATGGTGAATCATTCCCCATGTTTAACATCGTCATCTTGAATTCTATTGGTTCTTATAAATTTTATTTTGGCTTTACATTTTTCTTAGGAGGCCCATTTTAGACCTCAAAAGTTCTCTAATGAGAGTATGTCTCTTGACCGAGCACCCTCAACCAGTGTTTTCAAGGCCCTCATGATGTTGACTCCCATGGGCTAAGGGTAGCTATCATAGGTGTCTATCAGTACCCTTATATTCTCCTCCTCGAAGCCGTAGCACTCCATGAGACATTTGTAATTCTTTTCACATATTGGAATTCCTAACATGCCTCAAAACTTTCTAGCATGTGTTAGCACTTCCTGTGATTTCCTACACACCTTGGCACTCCCTAGTTTTCATGTACTCATAGATAACCTTACTTTTTTTGTGACTTGGGAACCTAACCAAGTCATTGAAAAAACAGTGTTGTGTCTAGCACAAAGTCTCCCTTTATCTGAAACTTCTTCGTCCACCCCCTTATCACAATCATAGGCTTGCCTCTTGCAAGTCCTATTATGAAATTATCCTAACACACTTCGTCCATGGGAAACCTAGAATTCATTGACACTCCCTCACAAACACTCTTATTCATTAGTTTCCATGCACTTTGAACTAGTCCTCCCTTGTGATGCCCTAACACTCCCATACACTTCTTGTCATGCATTAACACTAACTAGCATGTGTTAGCGCACATTTTAATTCATTGGGACCCCCTCGAACTCCTTAACTGTCATGTCCTCATAACTACCCTTATTTTTTTTAGACTTGGGAACCTGGACCAAGTCCCGCCTCCACTACAACAACTTGACCAAGTTTCATTTACTACAACTAGACTATGCCTTGTTCGCCTACGAATGGATTATAACTAATATTAGGCTACTCATGGCCAATATTAACTCATCCCACTTAAAAAGTTACCAAGTCAAGGCTCATGTCCAATCATGGCCATAAAACAACTAAGCAACATATTTTATATCTTGACAAGCCATAGCACATGGAACATCTAACAATCCCTTGGCACTATGTGGCACAGGTTAGCATTCCCTGCATTCTTTGAAATGATTTGGAACTCGCTAACACACCCTACCATTCCATGACATGCTCTGGAACTCTAGCATGCCTTGGCATTGCCTAACATATAACCTTGTCATTCCCTCCTTAGAATAGTTGAAACTCACTAACACTCCCTATCACACACTCTATATTTGTTCATTTCCATGCATTTTGAACTAGTTATCCCTTATTTTTCCGTGGCACTCCCTAACACTCCATGACACACATTAGCACACCCTGACACTTGGCACATCTTGGCATGCCGCCCTGGCACTCTAGTATTCCTTGGCACTACCTAACATAAATTTTCACTCCCTCCTTAGTACACATATAATTTTCTAACAATCCCTGTCACACACTCTTATTCATTCATTTACATGCATTTGAAACTATTGCTCCCTTGTTTTTCCCTATCACTCCATAACACTCCTTGACATGCATTGGCACACCCTAGAACCTGGAACATCTTGGCATGTTTCCCTAACCTCTAGCATACCTTGTCACTCCCTCCTTAACAAACCTAGAACTCATTTACACTTCCTATCACAATCTCTTAATTTTTCATTTTCATGCATTATTTTCACCTAGTGCTCCCTTGTGTGTCCCTAGGATTCCTTAACACTTCCTATCATGTGTTGGCACACCTTAGCACCTAGCACATCTTGGCCACATGCCACTCTGGAACACTAGCACGACTTAACACTACCTAGCATACCATGTCACTCCCTCCTTAGCACACTTGGAACTCACTGACACTCGCTGTCACACACTCTTATTCATTAATTCCCATGCATTTTTATATATTGATCCCTTGTGTTTCCCCAGAACTCGCTAACACTCAACACACATTGGCACTTGGAACATCTTGGTATGATTTCCTAACACTCTAGCATGCCTTGGAAATATCTATCATATCTTGTCACTCCCTCCTTAGCAAACCTGGAACTCCATAGCATGCCCTATAACTCCCTAGCACATATTGGCTCTTGGAACTTAGTGGCACTTGAAAATTCTTGGCATGGTTTAAGATAAAATTTATTTGACATCAATTATTCACAATTAAGAAATAAGTAATAGAGGATGATTTGGCACTTAAGACACACTAAAACTTGGCCCTTGGCATGTATTGGCACTAGTGTTGGTATGCCTAGCATGCCCCTCTTGATAAGGTAAGGCCCTAAATTATTTACCCTCATATGTGTTCATTTATTTTCATTTTAACTTGGTGTTCCCTTTTGTCGCCTAACACTCCTTGAGATGCATTCGCATACCCTAACACCTGCTACATCTCATCATGCATTAACACATGGCATGTCTTGGCATGCCTGGCATGCATTCACATGCCTTGGCACTATCTGGCACATGTTAGCACACCATGGCACTTCTTGAAATTCCATAGCATTCCCTAGCATTCCCTGTCACTCCCCCCTTGGCACACTTGACACTCGCTGACACTCCCCAACACACCCTCTTATTCATTCATTTCCATTCATTTTCAGTCGATGATTTATGTTTGATGGGGTGCATGTCTAGAAAGAGTTCCTTTAAGAGAATAAAAAAATAAATGGACCAACAATGCTTATTTCATCTCTACATTAATGCAAAATATATTGCATGTAAATGAGTATCTCAACCACATCTTTCATCCTATTGTGCATTTCATTGCACAATGACAAGATAATTATAATTAAGTACAATATCACTAAGAAAAGAAAAGTGCATTATCACGCAAAGGGAATTAAAGGGAAGAATTTTTCCCAAACGTATAGTGAGAAAATTGGCTTTACTTGGTGAATGTTTTTAATGACAAGATGAAGCATTTTGCTAAGTGAAGATTAAGGCAAAGGCCTCACTTAGCATCGAGCATAAGAACTAGCGAAGAGTGTAGGGACAAGAAAAGCAACAAGTAAAGTAATTTTCACTCTACAAAGGAAATGGCCTGTTGAATATATGTCTAGTTGCTTGATGTCTCTATGTTTGACCTTAAATAAGACATATGAGGTGTTCAGTTGGAGTTCCCCAAGATTAGTTTACGAATCTCAAAAAAATGAATAACCTAACCACCATGTAGAGGAGAATGGATTGCCATGCAAGGGGAAAAATAAACACATTGTATTTGATAGTACTCTCACATAAGGAAATAGAAGTTAGACATTAAATCCATTCATTCATCACAGGTTAGAATAACCTAGGCCGCTTACACTTCAAAAGAAAATAATAAGCCTATAGTTATACATATCAGCCACAATAGTGAAAAAGTATTAAGAAAAAAAATTATAGATAAAAGATGAATTAAACCATCACCAATCACATCATAGCATAATGACATCTTAAATGTACACACCATTAATTTTTATTCATTTCTAACAACATTAAAAACCATAGTAAGATGACATTGCATTTTTTTAAGGAAGTCACTTGTATTTCTCCATTTATAACAACATTACAAACCATATTAAAATGACATTGCATATTTTTAGGACGTCACTTGTATTTCTCTTTATTTATAACAACACTAGAAACCATTATAAGATCACATTACACCAAATTTGTGAGTCCATTAATAAACACAAAAAATTCCCATGTAATGCAAAACTTTGTACAACCACAACTTTATTCACGGTGCAATTCCAAATTCCTACAAACCACTACTAATTCCAAGGAGAGTTGAAATTTGAATGAGTTCAATTTCACTTCTAAGTTAAGCTACTCACAAATTTAATTTTGAATAATGACCATCTAACCATCTGCTATCTCTTTCTACATTTTTTTGTACCTTAATAATCACTCTAAAAAATTTCAATCAAGGTTGTTTAGTCAATATTCTAGTCAAATTTGTTTAATCAATCTTGGGACGGAATTCAGAGGGAAAACACAGATCCAGAAAAATAGGTATTGAGCACATCATATCTGATAATTGTGCAGATGAGCATCATGGAAATTATCTGATCATTAAGCAGATGAGCATAATCGACATTCTCACGCGGGTGGACGCCATCTACAAGAATAATGAACTTGTGGGATGGCTTTGAAAAGAAACGAAACTGGCTGGTCAAAGAACCGAGAGCTAATCGAACCAATGAGGTGATAACTTGATGCATTCAACACCAGTCATAGTCAATTATTCATGGGCATTGCGTATCATTTATAGGAAACTATTCACTAGGATATTCCATGTTAATGTTGATGATTTAGTCATTGTTGTTGGTATAATTTTGGCACAACTAGGGGAAGGTTACATAGAAAAACATTTTCAAAAAAATTTATCATTTTATTTTTCCTCTCCCGTTGGTTCATCCTTCACGGTGATAAATATGGATTTGGTTCCAGCAATGCAGCTAGTATGAAAAGTACGACATTGAAAAACAAAGGGAGAATCGGATCTCCGACAACGATGCCTTCGTGAGAATTTATACCATTGTCGATTCCGAAACTAATGCTGCTAAGCAGGTTAGTAAACCCTACATTTCTCCTGGCTCGATATTTAAAATTCCCGGAAAAACTGTTAAATTCTTTAGCTTTTTTGGTCCTAGAAAGTTGATGATATCGTGAAGTAGAAGAACGGGGCAGTGGTTATGACCATGAATGCTGAAATTCAGTACACTTAAGGCCAGATTGCATGAAGAGGTTCCCAAGTCGTAGAAATTGGCTCAGAAAAAGGTCAGGATTAGCTATCCTTAATTTTATCCAAGTGGTTTTTTGGGCTTTCTCATGGTTTCGTAGATTTTATTTTCAATTACTCGATTTTTTTGATGATTCAACAACATTTTCATTTTTGAATGTCGTAAATCCAGGCTGCTAAGTTTCAAGGCATTTTGGGACTTTGGATAAATGTGGTATTCCTTTATTTGAATTCCATTTTTTGTATGACCAGTGTTTTGCCAATTGGCAAGAGTCTTACCATAATGGCAAATTTATTAGATCAAATGTGATAGAAACTAGTTGAAAGTTTCCCCACAGTTTCTAACACCCATTTAGAATGAATCATAAGAGCACCGATTAGGTATAACATTAGTATAAATCTCCATAAAGAATAAACACCACCACCCAAAGAGAATTTTCAGGGTGATGACTAGTTATCTGGTTTGGTTTTATAAGTCAGTCTAATACCCCAATGCTTAATGAAAATCACACCAAGGTTCTGGTAGCCATAGGCAATGATCCTAAATTATCACACAGATATTAAAAAAATTCCCCACAAAATCTCACTTCCAAACACTCTAGATGTCTGGAAAATTCACCATAAAGCAAAATAAGGAAACAACACCTGAATGAACTAACATGTTTCTTCTAGTGAATATTTGATCTTCAGCCATATTATCTGAAGTGAAAACTTGATAAGAACCATCCACTTCATCAGATGAATCGCCGTTGTCTGTTTCTTCAGATGAGTCAGATAATGATTGCTCTAACTGATCTTCAAAGCTACCCATTGGCTTTTGCTTCACCTGGGTATCTATGAATTCAGAACCATATTGAATGGAAGGAATAACTAGGTAATAATTGATTTTCTTCGAGAGTGATATCCAAAATTGGGATAGTCAAAGAAGAAGGTAGAACAATAATCTGCTACAGGCAGCTCACGTAGTAATCCTGCTATGCATTGTAAGGTTCCATAAAACGATACATTGTTTAGGAGAATATTTTGTATGGTACACCCTTTACCCTCGTTTGCTTTTTTTTTTTCCTTAACGTGATTAACTTATTTTTTTGTTGCTTTTGTGAAACTTAGATTATAACCCTTTTTTTTTTTTTGGTAAGTTGGGCTATTCTATTAATTTCGAAAACATAAAGTTACATATGCTACAAGTTGCGCTTAGCCAATCCAAGCCTTTGTTACATTGTTTCTGGGCTGCCTTGGGGGAGGAAACCAGCCCAAACAAAACTTAAAACTGAGAAATACATTATGTGCAATAGCGCTGACATATCTAAGAAACACAAAGTAAACGGTAGCAGAAAATCACTGAGGGCGAGCATGAAAAAAAACATAGGAGAACTGTGCAGCTGCACATACTTCACTTATCATCTTCAGCATCACTGTTGGGGGCCTCCTCCTCAATGGGGAAAGTAGGTTCCTGCGCAGCAACTGCCTTCGCATCTGCCACTGTACGCCTAGGATTACTGACCGATGCACAGAGGATGGGGAAGTCTGGGTCTACGCCGTCGGAAACACGTGTCCAGATGCCATCGGAGTCCATAACCCAAATGTCTGTGTCCTCATCTTCCTTCTCTAGAGCCAACAACGAGTCAGTTGTGTGTTGCTGGGGGTGTGTCTGGGGAGAGATGGTGGACTTCCTCGAACCACGTCCTCCTCTCTACGTAGCATGCCCAGAGGCTTCCACACGCTGCTCGAGATCAGGACTCTGATATGCAAAAGTGTTGGAAGAGGAGCCTTCTATCGAATCGAGACAATTATCCTCACCATGATGATAATGGCCAGGGAGAGCCCCTATTTGGCCTCCTCGGATAGTGCGTTGGCGAAGTATTGGAGCCATTGCGCACGGAGACAGGGGGGAGCAGTTCAGGAGAAAAGGTAACACACAAGGGGGATCAGCATTGGGGCTTAGGCAGAAGAGATGTCTAGGGGGAAGATGCGTAGGAAGGAGTGTGACAACCCAAAGGAGACTACGTAGCACTATGCTAAGAGTAGAGCTTCGCAGCCTTTTTAAGTCAGTGAGAAGCCAGAGCAGAGTTAGGGGGGCAAAAGGCCAAGATAACAAACTGAGTAATGAGAGGGGCTGAGAGCTCATATTTTTAAAGGGGTGGGGATGAGTGCGATGAGGATAGCAATGAGTAGGCTTCGCACGCATCTGCGTGCTATGATTGAGAACTTGAGCAGGCTCGAGGGAAGGGGCATGGATGCAATATAGTTTAATCGTGATGGTCATTAATGGTGATAGATACGAGGTGATGCTCAAGGCATGGTGGCGCAGTTCCTATCCTCTCGTCATCATTTCTGGTTCTGTGAGTCTCGTGTGAGTGGCTAATGGTATGTGGATCCATAGCAGATGAGGCTCTGCACATGAGATCTCCGTTTTCTGGGGAGTGTGGGATGTGATTGTCAAGTGTGTCAATTCTGTCACCCGCATCCAGGGGGCTTGTAACCCAAAATTAGTGGAGTTGTCAGAGTGAAATTTAAAGTTCTTACTTGGGCACTTGAGGTGCCGTGAAACTCACAAAGGAGTAGTATGTGTAAAATAAGTTCTTTTCATATTAAATTATTCTAAATTTCTTTTTTCAAGAAACTACAGTAATTGGATATAGGTATTAGACATTTTATTTTTGCGGTTATGGAAAGAGGTCATTTTTTGGGCATATGCATGCTAGATAATAAACATAACAGTAACAAATTTGCAGGACAACAAAATGAGAGAAAAACAAAAAAATAGCATTAACTTCATTTTGAAAAGCATGATATATAGGGTCTTTGTGATCTAGATAACTCTTTAAAATTTCATTTTTAAAAAGATTCATCACCAGATTCTCCAAATCCATCTTTGTACACTGATGCAAAATTATTTCCTGAACAACACACTTTATTATCAACTGATATACAACACTTGTTTGTATTGGCCTATACTTTGAGATCATGATTGAGCTCATAAAATAAAAAAAATCACTGAAATATAGATCATATATAATAACTGTATCTGCACTTGGAAAATTGATTCCATCCCCTCCCACCCCACCGCCTTAGTTGAAATAAGAAAAATAAAAATTTTGTTATCTGGGATACTGAATTTCTTTATTGAATGTTGCTTTTCTAATGTTGAGTTTCTCCCATCCATTCGACAATATAAAAATTATAAGAAGTTCAAGAAGTTTTCTAGTATATCAATCATCCATGTACACCTTATTTCAAATGTGGAAGAACCTTCTAATACCTAAAGCTTTCTAGACGCTCCAACTAGCATCTCAAATACCTTTCTTATGAAATCAGTCACTTGTTCTTGTCATGGGAAAAGATATGATGATTTACAATCTCGAAGGAGGAGAATTTCTGGAGTTATATATTCAAGTATTAGTTGTAATAGGATCCAGTAGGACTCATAAATTAGGGATTGTTGAATAGTTGTCTCTTGCAAATAAATTATGGCACCTTGTGAAACAACTAGATGAAGCCTTCCATATAATGCTCAAATAACAGAAGAAAGTAATGATTTCAATTGCCATGAAATTCGTATAGGAAGAGAATAAATCGAAATAAAATAATACTATAATTTGTGATCATGTTCCTCCCATGTTCAAGCATATATGAGAGTTTTGCAATAGCTACAATAGATGTGAGGCAGTGTAGAACTGCTTTCTAGAGGTGCACGAGGTCTCCATTTTTATTGAAGTATCAATAAAAAGTGTATTTTCACTTCCATAGTCTCCCAGACCTTCCCAGCCTCTATTCGAATCCCTATAACATCCATGGAATTCATTACCTTATCAGATGAGCCTTGTCATGGAATAGTCCTCAATTGAATAAGAAAGAATCCCACCTAAAAGAAATATAGTTCCTCCCAAAATGTGTTGCAGGACCAAATCACGCACTCCTCTAGGGTACTCTGGCCACAAAACCACCTTGAATACATACAAATAATCCCACAAAAATATGCAAGTTTGAGGCAACAACTTTTCATGTTCCCTTGCTGACCGCTCCATCCAATTTTCTTGACAATGAAATTCATGTTTTCAAACAAGTGACCCAACTTTTGGCCTCTGTTAGGCAGACCTGTTTCCCTGAAAATGTCTTTTTTTTGGCTCCACTAATTTTCTATAACCAAACACTGTAGAAAAACTTGAGTTAATTTCGAAATGCGCCAAAACTCCTCAAAGAAGTCCCAAAGTTGGCCTAAGACTTGCCTGATGGATTCGTCTTTTACAACATAAGGCTTCAACCAAGACTTGTCTAACCCTTGGAGCTTGTCATGATTATCTATTTCCAGCCACCATAAGGGTTGTTAAGGTGGCTGGAAAACCTTAGCTCAAGGTCCTAAATGTTGACTTACTGAGTTATGCCAATGTGCATGAATTTTTTTTTTTAAATGTGTATCCTTTCCATTTTATGGAGGTGGTTTGATATTGTTGATAGTTGCAAGCTTTTCATGCCTTATTTTATGGTTGTCTCCAAAAAAATTGAAGATTTGGAATGTGTGTTCATGTATGTGCAATTTGACGACATTATTCTTTCCATTTTTGGGAGTGAAACACCATTTGTTCTGATGAAGGGACCATGGATCTCTGTATCGTATATAACTAGCACAACAAGCAAACAAATGTGGTCCCTTTTCTATTTAACATAGCCCTTTTTTGGTTGGGACACACATGCGAGGTCTCAAACTGGGTTATTTCTGTAATAAGCTCCCTTCTTTCCACTAGAATGCCTGAAGGACTTGATGGATTTTTTCCTTAATCTGAATACATCTTTTGATATATTCATGAAGTGCCTGCAAAATTTTTTATGTTCCCAAAATTAAATACTAGTGTCAATTATTTCCCATACTGGATATGATGTGGAGATAGTCTGAGCTATTGTTCTGTACAACATCATCCATTTTCCATTGCAATAAAGTAAACGGGACTGGTAGCACAATTGGTGTCTTTGTATGAAGCCCTCCTGTAAGGGAAACCTTTTCTTGGAAGACTTGTTTGATATGTGAGTGGTGTTATTGCGGAGTTTTGATTGTTTACTCTTGTGTAATCTGAAAAAGTATATCTAGTTTGTTGGGCCTTCCTTTTTTTTGGTAAGTTGGTAAGTAACGAGTGCTTGCGTTGATAGAGAGATTGGTGCAGATATCTTAGGTGGAATTTCTCATGCATTAAACTCTTTTATGAATTTTGGTTTGGTGTAGATCTTATTTTATAGCTTATGCTCTAAAAATATTGAATACTACAAAGATACAAATTCTCCCAAAATCTTGACATAAATTAAAAGCCCATAAAAGCATGGATTCTTAGTTAACTAGAAAAAATGGTGAGGAACTGGGTTCTATCAAGCCAAGAAGCACTTTATTTGGATTATAACCCACAAATTCATCTAAATGGTACCATCAGTTGAACTGGTGAACTCATAGTACATGTCAACAATGTAGTAGGCCTTGGCAGTTGTAGCTTATCCTAATGAAAGAGGATGCATACATTTTTCCTATGTTTCTATATAATTTCAAAATGCTTCCCTTACTACAAAAATTCTTGGGAGACCATAAAGGTGCCAAGGCGAAGGAATATTTTCCGGGGAACCTTGCATAGCATTACCACCAATCATTACCTCTTCCAGAAGGCAAAGCTCATATATAAAATTGATAAGTTTTCAATGTAGTATCCAATATATATTCTAAACTAAGGGCAGTAAATTTATGTTACAAGTGTGCTTCAGTTCTCTTAGACTATCTATTTTTTCCTTCCTTGCAGTTCCTTGAAGAATATTTCTGAGATATAGATGGAAATCATCTCAACCCCTCAAGACTACGTTTCTTTTCATCGACATTTCCTGTTGGAAATGCTCCAATTGTTTGGTGATTTTTCTACCTACTAACTTCTCTGGCCAGATAATTAATAGAGCGCTGACTATCAACACCATTAAAAGAATTCATTTTCATTAGCCTTTGGTTTGGTGCTATATTTATATTAATTGGCCTAATAAGAGGGGTAGGAGAAGAATGCATTGCATGTCTACTTGTACCTCGAAAATCAGAACTGATTGTTGATTCCTTTGCTAATAATCTATGACTGGGACTGCTGGAAAGCCTTGTTCCCCGAACATCATATCCAAGTTGTTTCATGGCTACAAACTCCTTATCCCTACCAGTTGTGCCATGTCTGCCTGAGTCATCTTCTCAGTGATCTTGCTGCCCATTCACATTCAATTTCTGATCCTGAAAATTTATTCCAGGACTGGATTTATTCTTATCTAAAGATGTTCCCAAATGTGTTCTGTTTTTCAATTCATTTTCAATTTCTAAGAGGGAATGCTCATGTTTTGTTTGAAGTTCCATTAATTCCTTCTGATGTTTGACTGCTAACAATCACAACTCTTCGCTGGTGGAATATTCATCTTCATCGGATAAAATATTGACTGATGATGGTGATTGAGGATGGAGCATAGGTTTGTGGACTGAGCTAAGACAATCAGAATCGGTAACAGGACAGAACCCTTCAGACAATCCATGGCTACAACTTTCTTCAAAGTTACCTACATATCCTATATTTTCTGGAGGTTTTGCAGGTTTTCTTGGAAGTATGTCCTCTTTTTTACCAGTACCCGAGGATATTAGACAAGATTGGGGATCTTAAAAATTGCTAATCTCTAAACCATGTGATATTAAATATCTAGGTGAAACTGGATCCTGTCCATTCACCCAATCGTTATGAATAACATCTGATGATCTGCTTGAAATTGTAGGAGCCTCCTCTTCTACATATGAATAAAAATATGTTGCATTAACTTGGAATGTGACTTATTCAAAGTGGCCATGCATGGTTGCACGTTCAACTCGAGTACAAAGCAGTATTTCTGATTTGTTGTCAATGTGGTAATGAGACCTCATGTATTCCAACAGGGAACTCTGAGAAGAGATAATAGAGACATGATAGTTATGATTCCATCAGCAAGTTTCACTTGTTTTGTCGGAGGAATGATTATGGTCATAGAAGTAATGGTGATAATATATTGCTACCCCTGCCTTCCAATCAGGTACCAAAGCCATTATTTCTTCATTAATCATTTCTGCAATCTTTGTAACATCCTGATCAACAAGGTCAAGCTCCGCAACCATTTTGCTGGCCACACGCCACACTCATCTTTAGATACATTGAATGCTTCTTCATTGAGAAATAAATAAGTAAGATTACCTGCTAGTTTACCTATTGGATGCACTTATTCCTCGAATATATTTATTTCATTATTTTCTCCTTCATGAATTCCCTACAGGTTATCCCCTACATCCTTTACAAATTCATAGTGCATAACTTTCTCAAGTTATGAATATGGCATGCTACCATAAATTGTATTTATTGCTTGATTATTATTCTGTAGTAATTGAATTGGCGGGGGAATTTTAGTATAACCATTACATACTAGATGCTAATGCTTGATCCAAAAGATATCAATATAGACTTCACCCTTTCTTTCCATACCTGATAATTTGCATCATTGAGCAGAAGCATACCATGATTATCCTTAGTTCTTGAAATGAATTGTTATGCGATTAATTTTCCTTTTTCGACAATTGTCAATACTGCCACTACATTCGATACATTAATTGCATTGTCACATTCCTTCTGAATTGATTTCTTAGTTTGGGTTGCTTGCTTCTTGTGCTTCCTTTCCATGATCACTTAGATATCCTTCCAATTGTTCAACTGGTTCCTGAAGGAACTTCTTTGATACAAATTGTTAGAAATACTAAGAGGGGAGGTGAATCAATATTTTAATCAATTAGTCACCAATTAAAACTTTTATCAATTCTTTTCAAACCAATAAAATATTAATATATTGGAAGTAATTATCTTATGTACTACAAGTCAAATTAGAAACAAATAATAAACATATGAACCATAAGAGCATCACATCAACACATGAACACCAATATTCTAGTGGATGAGAAAAATACCCTTCAATTGTTTGTCTTCTTCTTTATTATTGTCAGACAAAATTCTTCTTTATACATGGGTCACTATCCACCACTTGGGTGAAATTCTGAATTGCAATGCATGCGAGCCAACACTTGTTTATGGAAGCCACCACTTCCTTAATTACAAAGACCACCACCTACCTCAAGCCCCAACCTACTGAAGGCCACTACCTTAAAAATTTTCTCTAGCCACCACTCCCTGATACAACAAGCAACCACTTGTCGACAAGATATTACTTTCCTAATTAAGTCTCCAACCCTCAGAAACTTGTGTACCACTTTTCATGCATTGTCAAATTGGGGCCCAAAATTATTAACACAAATCTATAGGCCATGCTTTAAAATTTTCATATTGCACCCACTTAATCTTATTTTCTCAATCAAAATACAAACACCTCCCTGCAATACAATTCTTTGACCAACTCAAATCTTCTTAAAACATAATCCAAATCATCAAAACCTAGCAACAACCATTTCTCATGTTGAACAATAAATAAATAGTGTCAAATCATACATATACACCTTGCAACACATGTATCCATTCATCAAACCCTAGCTCTCCATTTCAATAACATTATGACAAAAAATACCCATACAATACAAAGCTTCACAAAACTATCCTCTCTATCCACACTCAACAACATTAGGATATGACTACATATGCAACATTATACTACATGGCATATAACACTCTCTCATCCATACACACATAAATCATGACAACAAATATATCAGTATATCACAATGCTCAAGAAAAACTCTAGTATCAACCATCACATCAAATCCTATACAAGATCAACTATGCTCATGAAAAACATTAACACCAACAACATACTCCCTATGCTCATCAACCTAGAACACCTCTACATATAAATCCCTCTGTTGACTCAAACAACATACAATGATAATTCAACTCATCAAATCCTAACAACATCTCAAACCGTTATCAACAACATATATGTGAGCCTTCAACTCACTTAGACATATACATACCCTCCTCGTGTCTATCAACACCATGCATACTCTTAACAAGGTTCAACATGAGATCAAACCTTGCTGACAACCTAGCATCATAGTAATAACTCAAACCTATAGACCTATGAATCACTCAACAATTCTCACCATATATATAGCAGGAACATACACTTATCTACAATGAGACTCAACCATACATTATATAGGGAAATGATACAACATTACACACAAGTACAACAACTGCAATCTTGTTAATTCAATGCACAATACTATCATTTTCACCAAAAAAACTCTGACTTTGGCTCTGATCTCATATCCAATGTAGTAAATGTGCTCTGTCACAACCTCTGCATTTGCAACTCACTCAGTCAATAGTCTATCTCCATCAAATTCTCTATTATTGAGATAGATGCCCATACTCAGTTCCTCAGTCTCCCATACCCATTCTTTAATAGATATCTTGCAGCCTCCATGCACATAAAAACTATGATCTATCAATGATTAGCTACATGTGTTGATGATTGTTTAACTTGATTAAACTTTAGCAACTCAACTCCTCGAATCTCGTTAAATCAACGAGATAATGAGACAGGGTGCTCTAAATTTGCAACTACAATTTTATATTTATTTATTTTATAATTTTATAATGAAGATTTATATTATAGTAAAGAATAATTTACATTAACAAAAAGAAAAGAAATATATAAAACAAAAATATAATATTTACAACAAAACAATTAGTAAACAAAAGGAAACAAAATAAAATCTGAAATAAAAAATCAGATTTAGTTAAAGCAACGAGCTAATCAAGATCTGGGTTTGATGGCCCTGAATTTTTTAGAGAATAAGTTGCGACAATTATGGAAAAGAAAAGAGAGATTGTTGTTTTAAAAATATGCAATAAAAGCCCGAGATATGCACAATAACAAATATGTAAATAGAAGGTTGATTTGATTAATAATAAAAAGTACAACTGAAATATTGAAAGGCATACTTCTGTGAAATTCTTTGACCAATATCAACACAAAACTACTACAATGTAAAATCAAATCATATACAATAGCTCAAAAAACAAGCAAGGATAGTAGTTGATTGAAATCCTTCAATAAAGTACAATTATGGGAAAATTTTTCTTTGCAAAAGTATATCTATTAGCATTGGTTAAAAGATGACTAGACCTTTGAACATCAATAAAATAGATCAAAAAAGCACAAGATACTCGAACATCAATAAAATAGATCAGAAAAACACAAGATACTTGAAAAATTCCTTGGAAAAATGTTAATGGAATCATCCTAATTTGTCTCCCCTTGGTGAAATGAGATTGTTGTCACCATCAAGATTAGCTTCCAAATTTTAAGAAAATAAAATCATAGGAAATAATGAAAACTTAGAAATTTTATGACATGCCTCTCTTCACAGTTCTCGCTCTCTTTCCTTCATAAATCCAATCCCCATTTAAAAGGATTGAAAATAGTTTTGGGAAGTTTTTTTGTTTAAAATATTGGATTATGCTTTAATTTCTAATCTGGATTGATTCAAAAGTGGGAAGAATGGATGTTATGAAGGAATAATAGAATAAATTAATTTATAAAACTTATGTTTGACCCTAGTAGGTGGGACCCTCCTTTCATTCCATAATCAAAATGATAATCTAATTATAACCAATAAACAAGTGTATAAAAATAATAACCATGCCAATATACCATATACATATATCACCAACCATGCAAGTGCTAAGACAAACTGCCAATACTAACGCCGTCGAACGATAAGATAAAATATTCATGAGCCATGATGTCATAGTAATAAGTGTGCTGACAGATGCCATCTCCTTATGCCTCCCAAAAACTCCTTGTCTCCCCATGTTATTTCATGACACATACATACAAAATGTTCCCTAATAAATGTGCATGAAAAACATGAATCCATACACATAACCATGTGTTTTTTCTTTTAGACAAAAAAACTCATGCCATAAATAAAATAAATCATCATAAATATCCACATGTGCAGTAATGAGTGTCCAAGAAAAAATAAAATAGTAGAAACATTTACTATTGTAAATCAACCTATTAACAAAAAAAACTCTATAACATCCATGAGCATATCAAAAACATGTACTGCAAGCACCCATAAGCTATTGTCCCAACTTGTGTGATGGATCAATCTTTGCATGTTTATCTTCCTAGTAAGGGTGGGATGTGATAGAATGTGTGGAGCCATGTGAAGAGTTAGAGAGAGTGACTTGAGATTTTTTTTATTTTATCGGTTGTGGTAGGTCGAGGAATAGGTGCATGCTTGGAGGATTGACTAGCTAGGTTGGGAAGTACAGTGGGTTGCTTGGAAATATGGGAAAATCAATGCAGGGTGTTGACTCGCAGGTATGGAGGGTTGTGGTGCTACCCATGGAGAGTTTACAACATGTGAATAATCTAATTGTAGATAATGATATACATTGGCTTTCATAGGAGGGTGAAATGAAGCTGTAGGCCAACCTTGAACAAATCACAACAGTTGTGTTGGAATTGCGCTTTGTCATCATCATTGCTAGGGACAACAAGATGATCAGTAGACACATGAGGTAGCACAAGGATGCCATTTCTTAGTGCATGATGAACAAAGGGTTCCTGAGGTTGGGCCATAGGCTAAGGCTTAGGATGATCTAAAAGGTTTACTATTCGAGTCTCAAGCAACTACCTCAATTCTTATGAATCTACATCAAAATGAATTGACACTCTAGGCCTCATGTCCCAAATTTTGATCTATGTTCCCCCCTCACTTTGCCTTTGCCTCTATTTCTATTAAAGAAACTCATGATGAAAATAACCATAATAATTAATTTCGCAAGTAATAACAAATAAGTCATTTAAAATTAATGAATCAATTAATTTTCTAAGTCAATAAACAAATAAAGGAATTGAAAAAGGAGAGGATTGTTGCTTGGAAAGTCTACATGATTAATCCACATACAAAGAATTTAGAAAATATTAGAAAATGAAGAGAGAGAGAAAAAGTCTAAATTATTGTGGGATGTTTTCCTTTTACTTTTAAAAATAAAAATAAAAACACAACTACAGAACAAGATTCAAATTGGCATGAAGTGAGTCCATTTTTAAATGTCTGGTTGCTATAGAAAATACAAAATGAGGGGTAATTAATATACGAAATGTAACACAAAGAGACCTTCATACTCATTGAAAAAAAAAACATAAGTTTAACAATCCATCCCTTACCAATAATGCCTTGGTTAATTTTGAAATGAGGCATTTTCCATGACATCAATGATTGGGATTTTTGAGGAGAGAGTCGACAACCCTTTATTTGCAGTCAAATAGTTGAGGGGGAGGGGTTCTCTCTTCCTTTTTTTTAATAATTTTATTTAATTGTAGGTATAAGGAACATGGCACACATAACCAATAAAAATCAAATCTATGAATTGCCACAACGAAAAAAAATGAATTATGCTGATAGGGTTTAAATAAGGGTGGTAATATTCATGCACATACATTAACATGGTTTTTTACCTGAGATTCATTATCTCTAAGGCTCCCATGGATGTGCTTGGGGTTATAGTGTTTTTCCAACCTGATTGACAAAACTAATTCTTTTTACATTGGTAATTAAATCTTTTAAATAACTAAGAGGCTAATCATAAAACTGACTAGTTTGGGAAAGGATTTAACCGGGAAACAAATTTCTTTGAACAAATATGACATATAGTCTCAATTATTGCAACATGGTTTGGGTATAAAAAATTCTTTTTGCATGCAACACAATGAGGATTTTCCTTTTGAAAACGTATTGGAATTCTGAGTAATGTCAGGTATTTTGTGCTCAAGGAGGTCCTCAAGCGATCAAACCTCGAGTGCATAGGTGACCAAAACAAAACTGAGATTGGAACAATCAGGGGAGTTGGAGATAATTTCAATCCTTTCACCTTTCTTATAAATAGAAAAAAAATGGATTGTAAACACAGGTAAAAAATAGTTTGAAAGTTCAAATGTAATAAAAGTATTTGAATTAAATAGTCGAAGACTATACCAAGAAACACAAACCAAAAGGTAAAAAGAGCAAAATGGGAAAATCGAATCAACACAATCATCCAACCCATCATACCCATGAAATTGATGGGTGTTGTAGGTTAAAGAAAGCCTAACTGCAGTGGAAAATTTCCAAATTGTTGCCTCTACTTTCCAGTTTGTAACATGGTTTCACTATGTTTTTCTCAGAGACACTGAACCATGTAAGTTGAAACACATATTTTACTCTTGGAAAGTTGTAGAGAGAAACAAAAATGGAGCAATAAAACCAAGGCATCGACATGATGGGAAAGTAAATGAAGGAGAGGAAAACGGTGCAAAGCGAGGTGAATTAATGCTACATTGAATCGGGGATGGATGAGGTGTGGTATGAAAAGCAAAAGAACATACATAAAATATATTGTGCCATGCCACTCAGTTGGTGAGAGTAAACCAATATGAATGAGTCACCATAGCAGGGTCGATGCCAAAGGAGAAATGACTCAACAGTGTAAAGGGTATAACGACGCTAGGAAAAATTATTTAACATGAAGACTCGTGCTATGGGAATTGTATCAAATGACTGAACCAATAATATTTCAACTGCAATCCCACATAAACTACTAGGTAACCATTCATAGCTTTGATTATAATCAAAATAGTTTACAGAGAAGCCTTAGTAAAAAACATAGTAATATTGGGTATTATCAAAACTTACGTTCAATCTCACATTATTTAATACCATCACCTTGATTGGGCAGCACATGAATAAAATTACAATGCCGGTGGTCAGTTTCCGATGAATGTTACTCGTTGCCAACTCAATTGGTAGACATATCAATGCTATAATTTCAAAGTATTAAAAGCTAAAACATTACACCTTGCAATATCACATCATGTGTTAAACATAGTCAAATATATTAGTCACAAGAAATGCACATGTCACACTTAGGATTTTAAACATATACCACCATTGGATACAACATTTGAAACCATAACATGTGTTCTTATGTCTTCCAACAATGCTAACATAGGCTCCTTTAATATATGTCTAATGTAATTATGCTGATTGGCGTCTCCTTCTTGGAATTGATTATTTTAATCATTTTTATAATTAATTTTTTTTGATAGGATGGTGTGAATTGGATGATACAGGTATATTCTCGTTGTCGCCACTTTATCGACTAATGGAATTAAAAGTTATAACTTCTTTGCATATCTAAATCACATGTTTAAACCATACTTAAATTATTTTTTTACAAAACATGATTAAAAATTTATTGTGCGTATTGTTGATAACCATGTATGCTAATTAGTTAGAAATGAAATTAAAAAAAAAAAAACCTTATAAAAGATGCATTGCAACATGGATTAATTTTGAAAGTTATAGCTATTCACATTATCAAACATATACCACTTAGCAAGTGTGCATTTAAAAAAATTTCCTCCACTCCATTACTCTAGTGGTTGCATATGCATGCCCACTCACACGTTACTATAAAGAACAAAATAACAAAATAAACAAAATATTATTGATTTTTGGATTGATTTTTTATTACTTTAAAAAAATTTGCGTTATTCAAGTCTTCATGCTACTCATTTCAACTTAATTCCTTAATGTATCCATCTGAACAATTAAACATAGAATGATTAATGGAGTTGACATGATGTATGATAATAAAAAATAATTAGAATTTCATATTATTTAAACAATATAATGAATAAATAATAAATAGTGGGTTTAAATTATAATATAATTTTAGATTTCATAATGTAATGTAAAAACAAAATTGTGACAATCATGGATAATATATCACTTAACTAATGCAATTACACTTGTTTTATTCATCATTTCTGTTAACTTTTGATGTATTAGAAGCTCTCATTAATAATAAGATTTCATTATCACACCATTGCAAGAATTGCAATATAAGGATAACCCCTAATATTAAATTATAATAAAATTATTTTAACACAATAATAAATTGTAATATTAAATTATAATAATTATTTTAATACAATTATATTATAATATTATATTATTAAATTATTATAAGGTTTATGGAGTAGTGGTCTCCTATGCATGCGATTCAAATATATGCCCACTCACAATTAACTATAAAGAATTAAATATTGTTTTATTAAATTTAACTATAAAGAAAAAAATATTATTATATTAAATTATTCTTGCTTGTGTGGATTTATTTTTTATTAATTCAAAAAAAATGTTGTTTCTCTGGTATTCAACTTTCCATGCTACCCATTTGGACTTCCTTAATGTTGACTTACTTTACTTAATATGATGTTTCATATTATTTAAACAATATAATGAATAACTAATAACTTGTAGGTTTAAATTATAATATAGTTTAAATTTCATAAATTAGTTGTAAAAAAAATTGTGACTATCATGTGATCATATATCACATAACTAATGCAATTATACTTCTTGTTTTAATCAATATTTGTATTAAATTTGATTTATTGAAAGATTTGCTTAGTAATAAGATTTCATTAACACATAATTGTTATATAAGGAATAAACCTTAAGGTTAAATTTTAATGAAATTTTTTTAATACAATAATAAATTATAATAATTATTTTAATACAATTATATTATAATATTATATTATTAAATTATTATTATTGTTATATAAAATAATAATAATAATAATAATAATAAATTATTATAAATTTATAATCTATTTTAATAATATTTTAATCTTGTAAGCATTAAAAAAATCTACTTGGTCACTCTAGATGAGTAAATTGTATTTTAATGCAATCCGAAATTAATATACATTAATTAATTAATTAAAATATTAAAATATTAATAAATTGGAGCATTAAACGTTATTAATTAAAATATTAATTAATAGCATTAATTAAAACATTTTATAATATGTAATTAAAACTTTTATATAAAAAATGTTTATTAACATTAAACATTAATTAAAAAATCTGTAAAAAAATATATTAATATTAATTAATAATAAAGTGAAATAAATATTATATTGCGATTATTACATTGACATATTAATTAAATCATTAATACATAATTATTATACATAATTACATTATTCAAATATATCTAAACATGAATATATTGAAATTTGGTTAATACTAATAATAATAAGAAGTTGGAATTATACTTAAATGTTTTTAACTTTAAAATATTAATTAAAACTTTTAACAATATATTAATTAAAATATTTATTTAAAAATGTTTAATAACATTAATTTAAACATGTTAAAAGAAATTAATTAATACAACATTAATTAATTAAATTATGTAAGAAATTTTTTCGTGAAACTACATGTAGGGAATTTTTGCCGATGCGTTTAAACCAGCTAGTATGGCTCATCATCAAGACAAGATGAGAAATCTAGAACCAAAACTAGATTAAATAGATAGGGAAAGCTTCAACTAGCCATTAGTAATATAACAACTAGTTTGACTAAATTAATAAACCAAATTAAATTTCATCAATAAAACTATATTTTATTATGTATGATTTCCACTAAAATTTTATTAAAAGTTTTAATTTAATTCAAATCAATATTAATAATTTCAAATGAATATAATGTTAAAATATTTTTTTATTTTCTATTTTAATATAATTTGAAAAATATATAAAAAGAAATAAATAAATAATATATATATATATATATATAAATTGTAAGGAATTTTTTTTTAATAAACCAAATTAAATAAAATAATAAGTAATAAACAAATAAAAATAGTAAAAAGATATTAAAAAAAAATATTAAATAATTTAATTTTACAGCTAAATAAATTCAATACGTAATAAGAGTTACAAAAAAAATAAAATAAAATATAAATAAATAAATAAATAAATATATATATATATATATATATATATATATAATAAAAATAAAAATAAATTAAAACAAAATTGAAAAAAATCTAAAAGAAATTTTTTTAATAAACCAAATTAAATGGAATAAGTAATAAACAAATAAAATAGTAAAAAAATATAAAAATAATAAATAAAATATTAAATAATTTGAATTTCATAGCTAAATAAATTTTAAGAAGTAATAAGAAAACGACAAAAAAAAAAAAAAACGCAAATTAGCTAATTAATTAAAACATTAACATTAATTAATTTTAACTTTAATTAATTAATTTTTAACATTATATGAAACATTGATAACATTTATAAAAACATTAAAATGTTTAAGAGCATTAATTAAAACATTTAGTAATATATTAAATTAAAATATTTATATAAAAATGTTCAATTACAATAAACATTAATTTTTAAATTTTTAAATTAATATTTTCATATTAATTAATAGTAATATTAAGTTAATTAATTAAAATATTTAATAACATTAATTAAAATGCTTGACAATATATTAATTAAAATATTTATGTAAAAGTTAGCAAGGTGAGCGAAGATGAAACCTCATGAGGTGTGGTTAAATATTAAGACAATTATTGGGTATAATATTAAGGTTTATATTATTTAGATTTATATTATTGGGTTTAATAATAAGTCTTATAATATATGGTTTAATATTAGAGTTTTTAATATTGAGTTTTTAATATATATAGGGCTCATAATATTTGGTTTTAATATTATGACTTACATTATGGAATAATATGTTGGGTTCTAATATATATTCTAATACGTAGGGTTTATAATTAGACTTTAATATTGGGTTTATAATATTTGGGTTTAATATTAGGTTTTATAATATTGTGATTAATATTTAAAGTTTATAACATTGTGGATTATAATATTTCAGTTCACAATATTCATTCTTAGGGTTTATTGATCTCTTTTGTTTTTAATATTGATCCCTTGGACTTATTGATCCATTAGGTATTTAATATTTATCCATTGGGTTCACGAATTTATTTGGTTTGTAATATTAAATCCTTGGATTTATTAGTTTTTTTAGTTTATAATATTAATAACTCATTGGGTTTATTAATCTCTTGAGTTTAAAATATTAATTCTTATGGTTTATTAATCTATTGAGTTTAAAGTATTAATTCTTATGCTTTATTACTTTCTTGGTTTATAATATTAATATTTATCTCTTGGGTTCATCAATTCTTTTGGTTTATAATATTAAACCCTTGGGTTTATTAGTTCTTGTGATTTATATTATTAATAATCTTATATATATATATATATATATATATATATATATATATATATATATTTGTGACTAGGAGAATCGGCAACAACACCGGTATCGTACTCGCGTGACACGGGGTCGAATCCCGCTGGCTACCCCTATACTCCTAGGAGGAACTGCTGAGCCCGCAACAACAACCCCTCGGTTAAGATGGGACTTGAACTCGTGACCTGCACAACGGCATGAATGCCTTAGCAACGCGTTCGCTTGCCACTAGACCAAAGCTCGACGGGCTTAATAATCTCTTATATTTATTAATCTCTTCACTTTAGATTATTATTTCATAGGGTTTATTAATTTCTTAGGTTTTGAGTTTAAGAAATTAACTATTAGGGTTTATTCATCCCTTCAATTTTCTAATTTTTTGGGTTGGTAATATTAGGCATTAAATATTAGTCTTACACTTTAATATTAATGCATGGTCCAATGTCACATTATGAAAAACATTGTCTCAATATGAAAATTAGCCATGGGCTACCATTGTTAATGATAGCTAGTCGTAGTCAATGAAGGTTTTCCATGGTTGAATGTCACATTGTGACAAAGATTGTCTGAATATGAAAATCAACCATGGCAAACCATGGTCATTCTTTGTCCAACGTCGCATTGTGACAACAATTGTCTCAACGTTTAAATCAAGCATTCTCAACCATGTTTATTTTGCAGTTTATAGTATTTATCTAAAATTTTTTATATACTTGAGGTTTATAATATTTATCTAATGGTTTTTATATACTTGAGTTTTATAATATTAATATATTAGGTTTAATATTATTCCCTTGAGTTTATAATATTAATAATCATGTGATTTTATCAAACCTTTTCGTTTAAGATATTAATGTTTAGGCTTTATTAATCTCTTATGTTTTTCATATTGATCCCTTAGGTTATTAATATTTATCCCTTGGGTTCACCAATTCTTGTGGTTTATAATATAAAACCATTGGGTTTATTAGTTCTTTTCGTTTATAATATTAAACCACCCTTGAGTCTTAGAATATCTTGAGTTAAAAATATTAATTCTTAGGATTTCTTAATTTCTTAGGGTTTTGAGATAAAAATATTAATTCTTAGGCTTTATTAATCTCTTGCATTTTTAATATTGATCCCTTGACCTTATGATCACTTAGGTTTTTAATATTTATCCTCTTCGGTTCACCAATTCCTTTGGTTTGTAATATTAAACCCTTGGTGTTATTAGTTCTTTATGTTTATAATATTATTAACCCCTTGGGTTTATTAATATCTTGAGTTTAAAATATTAATTATTAGGGTGTAGTAATTTCTTGATTTATAATATTAATATTTATCCCTTAGGTTCACTAATTACTTTGGTTTATAATACTAAACCCTTGAGTTTATTACTTCTTTTGGTTTATAATATTAATAATGTCTTGGGTTTATTAAACTATTTAATTTAAAATATTAATTATTAGGGTTTATTAATTTCTTAGGTTTTTGAGTTTAAAAAATTTATTCTTAGGGTTTAATAATCTTTTTTGTTTTTAATATTGATCCCTTGGCCTTATTGATCATGTAGATTTTTTATATTTATCCCCTCGGTTCACCGATTCCTTTGGTTTATAACATTAAACCCTTGCATTTATTAGTTCTTTTGGTTTATAATATTAATAATCCCCTGGATTTATTAATATTTTGAGTCTTAATATTATGATTTACATTATGACGTAATATGTTGGGTTATAATATAGATTCTAATACATATTGTTTACAATTAGGGGTTAATATTGGGTTTATAATATTTGGGTTTAATATTAGGATTTATAATATTGTGTTTGATATTTAGAGTTTATAACATTGGGGATTATAATATTTTGGTTCATAATATTGATTCTTAGGTTTTATTGATCTCTTGTATTTTTAATATTGATTCCTTGGCCTTATTTATCCCTTAGGTCTTTAATATTTATTCGTTGGGTTCACCAATTCCTTTGGTTTGTAATATTAAACCCTTGGGTTTATTAATCTCTTAAGTTTAAAATATAATTCTTAAGTTTTATTAATCTCTTGAGTTTAAAATATTAATTCTTATGCTTTATTAATTTCTTGATTTTTAATATTAATATTTATCCCTTGGGTTCACCAATTTCTTTGGTTTATAATATTAAACCGTTGGGTTTATTAGTTATTTTGGTTTATAACATTAATAATCCCTTTGGTTTATTAGTCCTTTCACTGTAAATTATTAATTCTTAGGGTTTATTCATTTCTTACGTTTTAAGTTTAAGATATTAATTATTAGGGTTTATTAATCACTTTTGTTTTCTAATTATTTGGGTTGGTAATATATGGTTTAATATTAGAGCTTATAATATTGAGTTTTTAAAATATATAGGGCTTATAATATTTGGTTTTAATATTATGATTTACATTATGAAGTAATATGTTGGGTTATACAATCAGGGATTTTGGATGAGGGCTTTGCTAGGGTTTAAATTTTGCTCTCCACCTTTCTTGTGGAGACACACTGCGAATTCTTGGAGCCTTCCCACCGGCTCTCTCCTAGCATATGCTGCAAAGGAAGCTGTGCTAATTCACACGTAGAGCTGGGGTGGGGGAGGCGATAGGTCCTCGCCCTCAACTCACGACAAACCTTCCTCCGAGAAAACTACAAAGGATACGGCTGCGAACAAAAAGCCTCCAGAAGCTAAGGACAATAGAAAATCGGAAGCGCAAACAACCCATTCTGACAAGGAATACGCTGTACAGGAAGAGGAATCTGGGCAAAAAGAAACGCCCCAGGTGACGTCGACCACCTGTAAACCGATTGCAGCAGAAAGGCCCAAAATTGAGCTTCCAAGTCACAGGATTAATGGACGGATCCAGTTCATGAAGGACCACGCCCTGATTGGAAAATTTATCAGATTTTGGCCCACGAAAAAGGCCTTGCATGGGTGGATAGCAACCAAATGGAAACCCAAAGGGCATGTCACCCTCCAACTTGGTCCCAAGGGTTTCTTCACTGTTATTTTTCTCTACATTGAAGATCGTAATAGGGTTCTGGATGAAGGACCGTACTTCTTCAACTCTGCCGGTCTTTACCTAAGGGATTGGATAGAAATATTCAACCCCAATAAGGAGGATTTTAGCTGGGCTCCTGTCTGGATAAGGATGTACTCGCTCCCTCTAGAATACTGGGACGAAGAATCTCTAAAAGACATTGGTCAGGGATTAGGTGAGTTCATCAAAATCGCAGAAGAAACGAAGATGCGTCGTTATACCTCATACGCTCGCATCTGCGTTTATATGAGACTGGACAGAGCACTCCCATATTCGGTAAGCCTCTACCATTACGATTTCGAATGGATTCAGCCTCTTGATTTTGAGCATGTCCCCTTCTGCTGTCGTAAATGCCACATCCATGGGCATCTCTTTAGGGACTGCCCTCTCAATGCCAAGCCTCAAGCCTCGGATCGCCCGGATGAGTCTGTCCCTGAGGGGTTTACCAAAGTCACCAACCAAAGAAGATCTCACAAGAAAACCCCCAATGGGAAAAAACCCACTATTCCAGCCTCTTCCATCCCCTCTACAAGCAATAGCTTTGATGCTCTTACCTCTGTTACCGATACCCTTCCCCAAGCAGATCAGATGCCATCCCTCGTGGCTAACTCTTCCTCTCCACCCCCTCCGCCTAACCCTAACCCTTCCTCTTCGGCCATGGGGGCGCAGCCAAATCCTTCTGAAGAGAATTTGAAATACCCAGACTGGAAACCGAATGGAATGGATGTGGACTGCATTCCCATACAGCACTCTGGAAATAACAGTCAAGCACAAAGCATGGAGGAAGAACCAAAAAACATTGATTTGAGAGGGCTTGACATCTTTGAACTAGAACAAGCCTGCAAGAAAAAGGAGTTTGACAAGATTCAAACTCACCAGCTAGATCAGCTGGAGGTGATCATTTTCAGAGCTTTCAGACAAAAAGAACTGGGAATACAACTAGGCAGCAGATGGGATGGCAATCAGCCCCACAAGGATTCTAAGAAAAGAGGAAGGAAGATAGATTTGGAACGAACAATAACAGTGGGAAAAATCCTGGTTGACTCCGGAAGGTATGCAAAGCTGAAAAATTACTACAAACCTCTACCCTACAGTGAATCGTGAAGCTCACCTCTTGGAATGTAAGAGGACTAAACAGTCCTGGGAAACACAGAATGATAAAAAACATGATAAAGTTGGAGCGGCCCCAAATTCTTTTCCTGCAGGAAACCAAATGTAATAGCAGCACTCTTGGAAACATCCTCTCTAAAGCTTGGCCTGGCTGCCAATCGGTGGCGGTGGACGCACCGGGCGCTTCTGGTGGATTGGCCATCGCCTGGAACACTCAAGCCGTTTCGCTCTCTGATTTTCATGACTCCCATCACATCATCCAAGAATTTTTTCACATCATAGGAACCAACATTCATGGACATCTCACTAATGTCTGCTTCCCACAGGAAGCAAGTAGCAAAACAGTTCTATTGGATACTATAGGAGAGCTTAATGCTGCTAGAATCCATCCTCTCTGGATCCTAGGTGGTGACTTCAATATGATCACGCAACTGGGGGAAAAGATGGGAGGCAAAGCAAAATTAGAGCCAGAAAGTGGCCACTTCAAAGACTTCATACAAGACAACTTGCTGATAGATCTGCAGTACAACAATGGAATTTACACATGGAGCAACCGCAGAGCAGGACGCCAGCACATTGCCTCCAAGCTAGATAGGTTTCTAATCTCAGATAATGCAGTCTATTTGGGAGGAGACATTTCTGCCTCTGTCCTCCCTCTCAATGGCTCTAACCATTGGCCGATCTCGCTACAATGGCAAAGACCGAGGAACTCGACACGGCGCACTTTTCGCTTTGAGGCTTTCTGGCTGAATCACCCTGCTTTCAAGGACCTCATCAGCTTCTGGTGGAAGAACATCGTGCCACCAGAAGGGTCCAAAATGTACCAGTTCCACCAAAAGCTCAAACTCCTCAAAGCCCACATCAAACACTGGAATCACTCTACTTTTGGCAATATTTTCCAGGCACAGCAGGACCTCAACAAGGAGATGAGAGCTCTCCAGCAACAAATCATCACTAAAGGCTACACGAAAGATTCAATGGAGAAGGAAAAGCAGCTACAAACTCAACTTGAGGAAAGATCTAAGCAGGAAGAAATTATTTGGAGGCAGAAATCCAGAATACGATGGCTGAAAGAGGGCAAAAGGAACACCAATTTCTTTCACAGGACCACCATTCAAAGACGAATGCACAACACAATTACATATATTAAGAATCAAGAGGGGGAAAAGGTGGAAGAACAAGCAGAAATCGAGAAGGTGCTCATCAACCACTTCCAGGCAGTTCATCAAGAACCTCCTTTGGATATAGGGCCGGCCATCGACAAAATTACCGAAAGCATTCCTAAGATTATCACTGACGAGCACAACCAGCTCCTTTTACGCCCAGTCTCTCATCAAGAAGTGGATTTCGCCATGAAGCAGCTCAAAGAAGGGACGACACCTGGCCCTGATGGCTTCACGACCACCTTCTTTCACCATTTTTGGGACCTCATCAGAGAGGAGGTTTGGATGGTGGTGGAAGAATCACGCTCGATGCATTGGCTTCTCCCTTCTTTGAATGCAACATTCATCGCCCTCATCCCAAAAGAAGAGGAAGCCAGTACGCCCAACAAATTTCGCCCAATCGCCTTATGCAATGTCATCTACAAAGTTATCTCTAAAGTCATTGCTAACAGATTGAAGCCGCTTCTGCCTCTTCTAGTCTCGCCTGAGCAATCCGGATACGTAGAAGGAAGACAAATCTTGGACGGCATCATCCTCACTCATGAGATCATTCACTCCCTTAAGCACTCCAACCAGGCAGGTATGATCCTTAAGATTGATCTTTCTAAAGCTTTTGACAAATTAAGCTGGTCCTACATTCAAAAAATGTTAACTGCTTTTGGTTTCTCCCCAACCTGGGTTCGATGGGTCTATAGTCTTATCTCTTCTTCTTTTTTCTCGATCCTTATTAATGGGATTCCCTCGCGACCCTTCGGCCCCACAAGAGGCATCAGACAGGGGGACCCCCTATCTCCCTTCCTCTTTGTTTTAATGGCGGAGTGTCTAGGGCGGCATCTATCCACGGCCCTCAGAACCCAGCAAATCCAGGGCATCTCGGTTCACAACTCACCTGCCATCACCCACCAACAGTTTGTTGATGACAACATGGTGTTTGGGTACCCCTCCGTTCATGAAGCCTCCCTGCTTAAATCCCTCTTGAATGATTTCTCAGCTGCCTTCGGAGCTAGCATAAACGATGCCAAATCTCATATTTTCTTCTTCCACACCCCCCCTTTAACTCAATCCGCCATCGCCCATATCCTTGGCTTCTCTATCGCCTCTCTCCCCTCCAATTACCTAGGTGCCCCTCTCATCGCCTCTGCCCTTAAGCATGCTTCCTGGCACAAGCTCCTAGAAAAAATTGAAGCTAGACTCTCTTCATGGACTCTCAGAACTTTGAACATAGCAAGCAGACTGGTCCTTATCAAGGCAGTGCTTCAGGCCATGCCGCTATATCTCTTGTCCATCCTGGCGGCTCCTAAATGGATTCTCAAAAGAATCAAAGCCTTGCAGTGGAATTTCCTCTGGTGATCCAAAGGCACCAACCGCAAATGGGCATTGGTTCAATGGTCAACAATTTTCAAACCCAAGGATCAGGGAGGAATAGGATTAAGGGATCCAACCCACAACAATGCCATAATGAGTGCAAAAATCTGGTGGAACTGGCTCACTGCCCCCAAAAATCCCTGGGCGATCCTTTGGACTGCCAAGTACGCCAATCATAGACCCCAGGATGAACTCATCAGATTTACTCCCTAGGAGAAAGGCTCACTCATATGGAACGCGACCAAACAACATCACTTACTCATACAACAACACAGCTTTTGGGAAGTAAGAGATGGTAGATCTGCCAGATTTTGGACCGACTCTTGGGAACAACTTCCTAAACTCACCAACACCTACTGCCCAGCTCCGGGACCAGATTGGGATACGCAACAATTGGAAACTGTTCAGCAACAATGGGGGGACATTGCAGAGAAGGGATACAGGCAGTGGAAACATGCAGCTAGGATCATAAGGAACAATGATGAGCAAACCAGGGATGCTATTACTGCGGAACTCAAAACTCGGTGCATCAGACAATCGAATGACATGGACATTCTTAGATGGGGACACACTCCCAAAGGGGCTTTTTCAACCAAGGAAGCCTACAAGATCATTAGTAATGATCCAACGCCCAAAGATCCTCTTTGGAGCAGAATATGGAGTTTGGGAGTTTGGCCTAAGGTTGCTTTATTTCTTTGGCTCTTTGGACATCAAAGAATTCTCACATGGGACAAATTAAGGAAGAGAAGCTTTCATGGCCCCTCAATATGCCCCATATGTTGTGAGAATGAGGAAACACAGCAACATCTCCTCCTTACCTGCCCTCTGGCCACTCATTTGTGGGAGAAAGTCAGTTTTCGAAGCCAACAGAATTGCAGATTTGATACCGATATAATAAGCTCCATTCGTCAATGGAATCAACATCCTTTCAAAAGTGAGATTCTGAATCAACTCTAGAGAATCATCCCAGGCCTCCTCCTTTGGACAATTTGGAAAGAGAGAAACAAACGTATTTTCAAGGATCAAAGAACCTCAACTGACACCATCTGGAGGAAATTATGTCTCAATCTCACAGAAACTTTAGCATTGCATTATTGGACCACCGAGGATTTCCCTACTTTGGCAAAAGAAAAGGCCATATGGGAAAATTGGGTTCTCCAGATTCTACCTGGAAAGAAAGTGCACAAGGCTTCTAAAACTGATAACTCCACAAACTCCCGGACGCCCCCTCCCAAGAAATCCTACAAACTCAACTTTGATGGCGCTTCAAAAGGAAATCCCGGCATGGCAGGCTTTCGAGGAGTCATTCGGGATCACAAAGGCACTCCCATCGTTATCTAATTTGGCAGTCTTGGATGGGACACGAACAACTCGGCTGAGTTGGAAGGATTATGGTAGGGGCTTCTCCTCTCTCAACAAACCGGGTTGCACCCTCTGGAGATAGAGGGCGAATCCCAAATCCTCATTAACATGGTCAACCAGTTCCTGAATGGGGCTCAAGCGCAAAAAGTTGCTAGCAGTTGGCGCCTTGAGGCTCGTTTGGAAGAAATCGAGCGTTGGCTCCGCAACAACCGTTCTCTCCTCTGCAAGCAGATCAGAAGGGACGACAACAAAGTGGCGGATCATCTTGCCAACCTGGGAGTCGACTGCGGGCACAATATTATTACAGGGACGCTCGACATTATCCAAAACAATGAACAAAGACAGAAATGCCAAGCTTTGGTTCAGGATGAGGCAGATCTCCTGGATGCGGGTGCTTTCAGGCGCGTTGGAGCTGATGGGATGGGGGTCTAGCCGGACGGCAGGCCACATGCCATCCCGCAGGGCGAATGTCACTCCAGCCTTAAAAATGTTCATGCGAAGTTCAATTGCATTAAATCCAGGCGCACTTCACAATCTGGCTGCCGCTCCTCGATGCATTCTCGACTGCTATGCATTGGATCGACCTCCGGTATACATTAAAGACCATTCATTGCAGTTGAGCTACCATTGCAAGGCCGACCTGATACAATACATGGATCCGTCTTCTCTTCCGAGTTCTTCTCCCTCGCCAGTGAATTGGTGCTGCAGTCCAGCTGTTGGAATTGCCAATGAACGCACTGTCACTGGCAAGCGAAGCTGCATCAATTACTGCCTGGAGCTTGGTGAAAACCTTTACTTCTCGCTCTCTAGCTCTTGCCTGCTAGCCTCTATCTCTCTGCACTCCAATTCGACTCTGCCCTCCGTCTCCTCTCCGGTTCCCTAGCCTTCTTGCCTTGGCTCAGCTGAGAACATGCCTCGCCTCAGGCATAGAATGCGCTGTAGGCGCGGTTCCACCCGGAGCTGTGTGAGGCGTTCCCCTTCCTCCTCTAGCTCGCCTTCTGGGACTTCTTCCCCCTCGGACAGTCTTCACAGTCTTCTTCGTGGTCGTTTGCTTCGTTTGGGTCGCAGGCTGGACTCGCCCTCGTCCTCTGCCCTCCCGGCACAATTCCATACTGCCCTTTTCTCCTTTGACTGCTCCCTTAATCGTCCGAGAGTCACTACTGCCATCTTGGTTATGTTTCTTGAGGAGCCCCAGGACGTGCAACTCCAGAATCCTTCGGCGGGGCAAGTCAATAACAAAAATACGATGCAGGATCAAGCGCTACAGGATCCGGTGGAGCAAGCTAGCGGCAGCAAGGAGGCTATGCCGGGCGACACGGGGAAAAGCTAGGCGGAGCAAGCGGTCCCTCCTCCCTCCGGGAAAGTGATCCACTCTGTCGATGACCTGTACAACGATCGTGGCGAACCGGACGAATACTGGTGCAGGGTTGAACAAGTTGCTCCTGATGAGTAGTTCTGTCTCTCAATTATGGTTTCCTTTCTATGTTTCTGCCCTCTCTATTGGGCGTGTTTTTGAATTTCATGCAATTTCTTGCTATTACAATCATGGTTTTTGTTTTTGTCAGTACTCTAAGTATCCCGATCCCCTGCATGGGATTTTTTCTGGTGGTCTCAATAGGCTGGTTTCCCTCCTGCAGGGCAGTCTCAAACTCTGTTTTTACAAGTCTAAAATGCCTCTTCACTAGGCAAGCTTAAGGCTTCGGCCCGCCGTACACTACTTTTTCTGTTAATAGACTAATTTTACTTAGAAAAAAAAATATGTTGGGTTATAATATATATTATAATATATAGGGTTTATAATTAGGCGTCAATATTGGGCTTATAATATTGTGATTAATATTTAGATTTATAACATTGGGGATTATAATATTTCAGTTCTAATATTCATTCTTAGGGTCTATTGATCTCTTGTGTTTTTAATATTGATTCTTGGACTTGTTGATCCCTTAGGTATTTAATATTTATTCCTTGGGTTCACCAATTTATTTGGTTTGTAATATTAAATCCTTGGGTTTATTAGTTCTTTTGGTTTATAATATTAATAACCCCTTGGGTTTATTAATCTCTTGAGTTTAAAATATTAATTCTTATGGTTTACTAATCTCTTGAGTTTAAAGTATTAATTCTTATGCTTTATTCATTTCTTGGTTTATAATATTAAACCATTGGGTTTATTAGTTCTTTTGGTTTATATTATTAATAATCTCTTCTGTTTATTAATCTCTTCACTTTAAATTATTAATTCGTAGGGTTTATTAATTTCTTAGGTTTTGAGTTTAAGATATTAATTATTAGGGTTTATTCATCCCTTGAGTTTTCTAATTCTTTGGGTTTGTAATATTAGGGGTTAAATATTAGTCTTACACTTTAATTTTAATGCATGGTCCAATGTCACATTATGAAAAACATTGTCTCAATATGAAAATCAGCCATGGGCTACCATTGTTAATCATAGCTAGTCATAGTCAATGAAGGTCTTCCATGGTCAAATGTCACATTGTGACAAAGATTGCCTGAATATGAAAATCAACCATGGAAAACCATGACCATTCTTTGTCCAACATCGCATTGTGACAACAATTGTCTCAATGTTTAAATCAAGCATGCTCAACCATGTTTATTTTACAGTTTATAGTATTTATTTGAAGATTTTTATATACTTGAGGTTTATAATATTTATCTAAAAGTTTTTATATACTTGAGTTTTAGAATATTAATATATTAGGTTTAATATTATTCCCTTGAGTTTATAATATTAATAATCATGTGTTTTTATCAAACCTTTTTGTTTAAGATATTAATGTTTACGCTTTATTAATCTCTTATGTTTTTCATACTGATCCCTTAGGTTTTTAATATTTATCTCTTGGGTTCACCAATTCTTGTGGTTTATAATAGAAAACCCTTGCGTTATTAGTTATTTTCGTTTATAATATTAAACCACCCTTGGGTCTTAGAATCTCTTGAGTTAAAAATATTAATTCTTAGGGTTTATTAATTTCTTGCATTTTTAATATTGATCCCTTGACCTTATTGATCCCTTAGGTTTTTAACATTTATCCCTTTGTTTCACCAATTCCTTTGGTTTGTAATATCAAACCGCTGGTGTTTTTAGTTCTTTATGTTTATAATATTAATAACCCATTGGGTTTATTAATATCTTGAGTTTAAAATATTAATTCAAGTAGGGTTTGTTAATATCTTAAGTTTAAAATATTAATTATTGGGGTGTAGTATTTTCTTGGTTTATAATATTAATATTTATCCCTTAGGTTCACCAATTACTTTGGTTTATAATACTAAACCCTTGAGTTTATTACTTCTTCTGTTTTATAATATTAATAATGTCTTGGGTTTATTAATCTATTTAATTTAAAATATTGTTTATTAAGGTTTATTAAATTCTTAAGTTTTTGAGTTTAAAAAATTTAATCTTAGGGTTTAATAATATTTTTTGTTTTTAATATTGATCCCTTCGCCTTATTGATCATGTAGGTTTTTAATATTTATCCCCTTGGTTCACCGATTCCTTTGGTTTATAAAGTTAAACCTTTGCGTTTATTAGTTCTTTTGGTTTATAATATTAATAATTCCTTGGATTTATTAATCTTTTGAGTCTTAATATTATGATTTACATTATGGTGTAATATGTTGGGTTACAATATATATTCTAATATATATCGTTTATAATTAGGGTTTAATATTGGTTTTATAATATTTGGGTTTAATATTAGGGATTATAATATTGTGTTTAATATTTAGAGTTTATAACATTGGGGATTATAATATTTCAGTTCATAATATTGATTCTTAGGGTTTATTGATCTCTTGTGTTTTTAATATTAATCCCTTGGCCTTATTTATCTCTTAGGTCTTTAATATTTATCCGTTGGGTTCACCAATTCCTTTGGTTTGTAATATTAAACCCTTGGGTTTATTATGTTGGTTTATAATATTAATAACCCCTTGGTTTTATTATGTTGGTTTATAATATTAATAACCCTTTGGGTTTATTAATCTCTTAAGTTTAAATTATAATTCTTTTAAAGTTTATTAATCTCTCGAGTTTAAAATATAAATTCTTATGCTTTATTAATTTTTTTGTTTATAATATTAATATTTATCCCTTGGGTTCACCAACTCCTTTGGTTTATAATATTAAACCCTTGGGTTTATTAGTTATTTTGGTTTATAATATTAATAATCCCTTTTTTTATTAGTCTCTTCACTTTAAATTATTAATTCTTAGGGTTTATTCATTTCTTATGTCTTAAGTTTAAGATATTAATTATTAGGGTTTATTAATCCCTTTAGTTTTCTAATTCTTTGGGTTGGTAATATTAGGTGTTAAATATTAGTCTTACACTTTAATATTAATGCATGGTCCAATGCCACATTATGAAAAACATTGTCTCAATATTAAAATTAGCCATGGGCTACCATTGTTAATCATAGTTAGTCCTAGTCAATGAAGGACTTCCATGGTCGAATGTCACATTGTGACAACGATTGTCTCAATATGAAAATCAACCATGGCAAACCATGGTCATTCTTCATCCAACGTCGCATTGTGACAACAATTGTCTCAATGTTTAAATCAAGCATGCTCAACCATGTTTATTTATGGTTTATAGTATTTTTCTAAAGATTTTTATATACTTGAAGTTTATAATTTTTATCTAAAGGTTTTTATATACTTGAGGTTTATCATATTAATATCTTAGGCTTAATCTTATTCCCTTGAGTTTATAATATTAATAATCATGTGAGTTTATCAAATCTTTTTGTTTAAGATATTAATTTTTAAGCTTTATTAATCTCTTATGTTTTTCATATTGATCCCTTTGCCTTATTGATCACTTAGCTTTTTAATATTTATTCCTTGGGTTCAGCAATTCCTTGGGTTTATTAGTTTTTTTCATTTATAATATTAAGACACCCTTGGATCTAAGAATCTCTTGAGTTAAAAATATAAATTCTTAGGGTTTATTAATTTCTTAGGTTTTTGAGATAAAAATATTAATTCTTAGGATTAATTAATCTCTTGTGTTTTTAATATTGATACCTTGGCCTTATTGATCTCTCAGGTTTTTAATATTTATCCCTTCGGTTCACTAATTCCTTTGGTTTGTAATATAAAACCATTGGTCTTATTAGTTCTTTATATTTAAAATATTAATAATCCCTTGGTTTATTAATCTCTTGAGTTTAAAATATTAATTCTTAGGATTTGTTAATCTCTTGAGTTTAAAATATTAATTATTAGGGTGTATTAATTTCTTGGTTTATAATGTTAATATTTATCCCTTGGGTTCACCAATTACTTTGGTTTATAATATTAAACCCTTGGGTTTATTGCTTCTTTTGGTTTATAATATTAATAATGTCTTGGGTTTATTAATATATTTAATTTAAAATATTAATTATTAGGGTTTATTAATTTCTTAGGTTTCTGAGTTTAAAAATTTTATTCTTAGGGTTTAATAATATTTTTTGTTTTTAATATTGATCCTTGGGCCTTATTAATCATGTAGGTTTTTAATATCTATCCCCTCGATTCACTGATTCCTTTGGTTTATAATATTAAACCCTCCCGTTTATTAGTTCTTTTGATTTATAATATTAATAATCCATTCGGTTTATTAATCTCTTCAGTTTAAATTATTAATTCTTAAGGTTTATTCATTTCTTACCTTTTGATTTTAAGATATTAATTATTAGGGTTTATTAATCCTTTGAGTTTCCTAATTTTTTGGGTTGGTAATATTAGGTATTAAATATTAGTCGTCCAATTTAATATTAATGCATGGTCCAATGTCACATTATGAAAAACATTGTCTCTATATGAAAATCAACCATGGGCTACCATTTTTAATCATAGTTAGTCATATTGAATCAAGGTCTTCCATGGTTGAATGTCACATTGTGACAAATATTGTCTCAATATGAAAATCAATCATGGCAAACCATGGTCATTATTCGTCCAACGTCGCATTTTGACAATAATTGTCTCAATGTTTAAGTCAAACATGCTCAACCATGTTTATTTTACAGTTTATAGTATTTATCTGAAGGTTTTTATATAATTTATATCTATAATATTAATCACTTAGGTTTAATATTATTCCCTTGAGTTTATAATATTAATAATCATGTGAGTTTATCATACTTTTTTTTTAAGATATTAATTTGCAGGCTTTATTAATCTCTTATGTTTTTCATATTGATCCCTTCACCTTATTTATCATAGATTTTTAGTATTTGTCCATTGGGTTCACCAATTCCTTGGGTTTATGACATCAAACCCTTTGGTTTATTAGTTCTTTTCGTTTATATTATTAAACCACACTTGGGTCTTAGAATCTCTTGAGTTAAAAATATTAATTCTTAGGGTTTTTTAATCTCTTGTGTTTTTAATATTGATCCCTTGGCCTTATTGATCACTTATGTATTTAATATTTATCCCCTGGGTTCACCAATTCCTTTGGTTTGTAATATCAAACCCTTGGCTTTTTTAGTTCTTTTTGTTTATAATATTAATAATCCCTTTGGTTTATTAATCTCTTGAGTTTAAAATTTTAATTCTTAGTGTTTATTAATCTCTTGAGTTTAAAATATTAATTATTAGGGTTTATTAATTTCTTGATTTATAATATTAATATTTATCCCTTGGGTTCACCAATTACTTTGGTTCTTAGTATTAAACCCTTGTGTTTATTACTTCTTGTGGTTTATAATATTAATAATGTCTTGGGTTTATTAATCTATTTAATTTAAAATATTAATTATTAGGGTTTATTAATTGCGTAGGTTTTTTAGTTTAAAAACTTTATTTTTAGGGTTGAGTAATATTTTGTATTTTTAATATTGATCCCTTGGCCTTATTTGTCCTGTATGTTTTTAATATTTATCCCTTGGGTTCACCGATTCCTTTGGTGTATAATATTAAACCCTTGATTTTATTCATTATTTTGGTTTATAATATTAATAATCCCTTGGGTTTATTAATCTTTTTAGATTAAAATATTGATTATTATGGTATTAATATCCTAGTTTTTTTAGTTTAAAATATTAATTATTGGGGTTTATTAATTTCTTGTCTTTTTAATATTAATCCCTTGGCCTTATAGATCCCTTGGGTTTATTATTTCCTTGGGTTTTTAATATCAATCCATTTGGTTTATTAATCCTTTATATTTTTAATTCATTTGGTTTAAAATATTAACAATCCCTAAAGTTGATTGTTCTCTTCGGTTTATAATATTAATAATCATGTGAGTTTATCATACATTTATATTTAAAATATTAATTCCAAGGCTTTATTAATATATTCTCTTTTTAATATGGATCCCTTGGGCTTCTTGATCTATTAGCTTTTTAATATTCTCCCCTTGGGTTCACCAATTCCTTGGGTTTATAATATTAGACACTTGGGGTTATTAGTTCTTTTGGATTATAATATTAATAATCACTTCGTATATTTGTAAGAGATATATACTTATTATAAATAGTAATAAAATACTACTATTATGTTATATTTTAATTTTAGTATAGTTTGAGTTATAACTATTAATGTATTGAAAAAAATTAATAATATTTTATTATCAAATAATAAAATATTATATATTTAATATATATATATATATATATTAGTTTAATATATAGTATCAATATAGTTTATATTATTAATATATTACAAGTAGATATATAAGATATATTGGTAATTATATTCATAAATATATAATGATTATTTTGGTAAAATACATGTGGTGGGTGGTGGATATAGGCCTATCGGCGAATATCAAACACATTAGTGAATGTGGTTGTAAATCTATTTCATATTGGTGTATATCAACCACATTGGTAAATTGGATTGTGCTAGTATATTATATACTTTTAATAATTTGATTTATGTTCAAGATTCCGATTAGGCCATGCACCCATCCAACCATCAATGTTTTGTTTATAAAATTTTCCCATTCTATGTATATAAAGCCAATATCATTATATGATCAAAATATATCTTCAACCTTTGAGATGCCACACACATTCGTGTAATTCATGCATGGAAACCCAAGATACTTCAAGCCATCAACCAAGATGGATATCAATCTTGCACCATTTGGCAGAGGGTATAATTTTATTAATTTTTTTAGCATCATTGGGGGAGAATTAATTAAGGGATACTATAATGGCTTGTGAAAATTAATGAATATTTACAAGTCTCAACATTGGCAAATCCACAGGGAGAATTATTGGAAGTAAATCGAAACACAACATATCAGTTTGAAAAAACATAACTTCGAATGTAGAAGAGTAGGATGCAAGTTTTCATAGAGGTAGGAAGCATGGGAAGTGAGAAAGTAGGATAAAGAAGGCATATCTTGAGGTGAATTATGTAGAAAATAATAAGGTTTGAACATAACTAAGGAAATCCATGTCAAGATAAGGGTAAAAAATTTCTCACTTCCTGCAAGAGATTGTGCTACAGAAGGTTAATGGTATCAACATATAAATTTTAGAGTAACAACAACCTTAAAGGGATATGATTGTAGAAGGATTTTTTTCTAATAGTTCCTTGCTATTGTATTGAAGAAAGAAGTAGTAAAAAGAAGTGATAAAACATATTGCAGTCAATGGAAAAACACAAACATCAAAAAATGTAAATGATAAATAAAAGAACTCAAAAGGAAAAGGAAAAAGGCAAGAACTATATGAAAATAAATAAAAACTAAACGTATGTAAAAACAATTATAGTGAGATGATGATTTTTCCAACTTCTTCTTCCACAAATGAATTCAAATGAGAGCCTTCAGTGGTATATGGAAAAAAACATTCATTTTGATATTTGAGAAAGTAAGTGTTTGGTCAAAAAAACAATATCAATTTTGAAGGGTCTTATCCACAACTTTTGGAACTTGTGGTGTTTACCTTTTTTAGCATGAGATGAATCCCAAAGAAAGAATTTTTGATCAATAACGAAGCTGAAATTCTTTGAATTTTTATCAAAATATTTCTTCACCATTTTCAATATGTGCTGGAGATTTTCTAGAGTGATTTTGTTGTTCTACAAGAGACAAATATGCCAAAACTCTCTATGGTACATTACTTGAGGTGAGATACTTAGCCTACATGGTAATATGAAGAGACAAAAGTTCAAATTCAATGATTAGTATGGAATATTTCCCATAGAAAATCTAGAAGGGTGAAGCACTAGTATTAGATTTCACAATGGTGCAATTTTCCCAAAATGAAAATTTTAACAAAGTGTGCCAAGTACAAGGCTTCTCATTAATGTCCTTTTTCAAGATACAAATCAGATTTTTATTGGTGGACTTAGCTATTCCATTACCTTGTGGGTAATAAGTGGAGGAAGTTGAGTGTTTGATTTAGTATTGAATACAAATTGAGTGAAATGTGCAGATATAAAAGAAGGTCCATCATCTAAGACTAGAGGCAATCCAAAGCATGAGAAAATATTATTTTCTAAGAATTCAATGACTCGCTCGTCATGTGCATTATTTACAAGAATAACTTATTCCCACCTAGTAAAATAATAAGTGGCAGTAAGTATAAAAATATGACCAACTGATGAAGAGGGGTTAATCGATCTGATAAAGTCTAGGCTCTATTTGGAAAATAGAAATTCAAGGATAAACATGCAGAGAGGCATAGCATGGAAATTTTCTCCTCCAGATGTGATCCAAAATTATCCAAGAATGGAACATAATACATATATAAATGTAAACACAAAGATGAAAAATAAATAAATCTTAATTTTAGTAATATCAAAGAACTAAAAGATGCTTACATACAAAATGGAAATAAACTATCTCGAGAAATGGTAGCTTATCTATAAGAAGAGATGTGGCAACTACATTATTATGAAATATGTTACAATGAGGCTCAAAGGCCTATTTATTATTGAGAAACAATGGAAAACCATAAACATCCAAAATCCTAACCCTGGGAGATGAACTGCCAAAATTGTGGGCCCTGTTGGGCTAAATTGGTACATCAACTTCCCAGGGTCGTCACATTGACATACAGTCTTCGTTTAATGTGAACAATACCTCATTAGAAATATATATCCAAGGACTAAAAATTTCAAGTGAAAATATTGGTTAAGGACTTATGTTTTCCAATTTTCCCAAAAAATGTTGTTTAGGGTCTCAAAACGGCTCTGAAAGTTTAGGACCCAAAAAGCTGCAAAAAATAGTAAATTGTGCTACAATTACATAAACTGAAAGAAATAATAGTTTGTAGGTACCTATGGAGTATATTTTTGGATGTAGGGCTCATAATGTCCACAATATTCATTTTTATGTCTATGTTTCGAATTTAGAACAAGACTCACCATCACGAAAAAACTTGTTACAATGGTGTGGGTCCAAGTGGAATAGGCGAGTAGCCATAAATATCCACCTGAATCAAGATGTTTGTTGACATTATTTGTAGCTTCGTACATATTTACAACATTATGTAAAAATTGAAGGCTATTAAAAACCAAACCTAAGATTTTATGTGCAATGGACTTTGCTGCAAAATGACCACCAATATGAAAGCCTCCAAATGCAGAAACATGAAAGAATGATAAAATATTAGTTTTATATTGGTCATAAACAAAACTTAATAGTAAGGTATCGTAATACCTACAGTAAAACATGGTATTTAAAATCAAATACTTTGAACTCTATAAATGTAATCATCTTCGTTGAAATTTGTCCAAGTATTCTACACATTTTTTATTTTAAATAAAAAATATCAGATATTTATACCATGGATAATCTACAAAATTGAATAGTTATTCATTAATTAAAAACAAGGCAGACAATGATTTATCATTATTTCTTGGGTTACTTGGCTCGGGCTGTTGTGCTAAGTGTAACGCCAAGTCACGTTCCTTTATGTTTTTGAAGTAGTGATTGTCAAATCATGCTCTTGGATATTGGAGAGCCAATGTGCAAGTTTACCTGAAAGCGAAGTCTGGGATAGAAAAAACTTAACGATATGTAAAGGGACTCTTACCTCTCTATGCTTACTGAGAATATAGTTTATGATTTTTTTGATCACTTTAACAAGGGAAAAAGTGTTCTTTCCAATCAAAGAGTATATAAACTCTTCATCTAATAAGATTTGAATCATGAAAGTGATATGATTCTCATTTCCCTGATCATATTTTTGCATAGGGATGCCATATATGGCTTCCTCAATTGCGTCAATGTAGATAATGGAGTATTTAGCAAAATATGGTTTAGCTAAGTGATATGAAATCTAGAGGATTGATTATTTGTACAATTGACTAAGGAAGCGTTTATGTGAATGAATGGAGGAAATAAATTTATTTTTATGCCTTAAACATAAAAATATGTGTCTGTTTTATTAGGAATGCTCCATAAAGATTCTTTACATGAAAATTCACTAACTTAAATTTGCATGCAGGCACCGTTGGTTATTGCAAAAAATAAACCCTCTGTATCAGCATTCCAAAGCCTATCTCCGTTCTCAATTTGGCTCACGGATGGCCAAGATATGCTCAATTTAAAATTACAGGCCCAAATAAAACTAGGTTCTACAATCCATTGTTCAACTCTCTCCCCACTGGTGCAATGGAAAGAAATTTATAAAGTCTCAGGAAGGTTTCAAGGTCGAACATCGCGGGCTATACAGAGAAGGTTGTTTGGGGTTTTTGACTGATTTTTTACATGGTGAAATGATGTTTTAACACTTAGTGTAAAGGTTGGCTATCTATGGTTTCAACACAGATCATGGGGTGCATCAAACAAACCATTTATTCATAACGCTAAACTACTTTTGCATATAAACTTTAATACCATTACATTATATATACATCTTGGCGCATTAATTTAATATACAATATTTTTTTATAGGATTCCAACCTTTGTGTTTATCATGGCGGAAACAAACTTTTGTTCGACACATATTACATGGTTTGAACATTTTTCCATTGGACCAAAGACTATATGAATCCCTCGGTGGTTGTAATAAATGTTGACCCATGGCAACCCAACTGTGCCATAGTACCTGGCACCTCCGCTCCATATACCCTGTTGGCTCTAGACTGTCCACGTGACCCACTTGGCACATGGTTTATCTTTGGCATCAGTGAGTTTTATTGTCACATGGAACTATATCCCGGTGGTCGAGCCACCTATCTGCCACATCCGTGTTGATTGCTCTGACTATTAATACCTCTGGAGGTCAATAACGAATTTTCCTCATGGCCATCTAACTTGTCCTCCGCCAAGTTACAACAACTCTCAACAGTTCAATGGTAATCCATGTGGCATGGTAATAACTCCGCTAGGAATAAAACTCCACCCTGGTTTATACACCATATGTTTTGTTAATATAAAATTTTGCATAATGGTTTATAACCTTTTTCCATAGGTTTGACCATAAACCTTTGCGTTAACATATATGCACCCACATTGAAGGTTTGCGACCATATATATTTTTCATGGTTTGTAATATAAGGTTTGATACCATAAATTTTTTTACCATTCACATTTGGGACATCACGCAATGTCTTTTCACCATAGGTATTTTTGTTTAAAAATGCATTATAAACATATTAATGCACCAATGACTTATGTTATGAACCAAAACCCATAATTCTCACCATCACCTCGAGATATGCACCAGAGATGAAATTTGAACTCATTTATTTCACTGTTGCCACATGTTGAGTTTCAGGAACGCCACATGGCCCCTTTTTCAACTGTTCACCACAAACTTTGACTGACAATTTCTCCTTCATCAAGAGACTAAATGAGAAACTAAAAGTACTAGCGGATTCAGAACAACAGGATCTACCACTTGGTGTTATTTCCAATAAAAAATGATACATTTGAGCTTGGAGAAACTAGAGGATCATCCTGGATCATTCCTCTCCACTGGAAGCTTTTGGACCACCAAAATTTTTGTTTTAAGTATACATGAGGTGAGGGTACAACTCCCTCACCCTTCCAATCTCTATCCACCTTGCTTTGCCTGGATTCATACCTTTGAGTCTCACTTGACGATACTTTACATCTCCATGCCTGGAAGTGTGGACCTTCCTTCTATCTTCACGCCTTTCTATGTTGATATAAAGCCATACTTAATCACCAACTTGAAAGTAATGATCCACCCGATGCTTATCGTGACTCTTTTTGAACCTATGCTTTGTTTCATTGATCCGAGGTAAATAGAAAAACCTTTGTAGTTGTTCCACTATCTTTTCCACAAAAAAATTCCCTGAGATATGAGAATAAGGTGCTTCCCTGATCACATACACTCTTTCTCCCTATGGTATGCACAACTTGCCAATATGGTAAAATAACATGTTATGAACATGGTAATTCACTTTTTCCACCTGATCATCATGAGTTAGTGATTCATAAACTTCTTTGAAAAAAATATCTACAACATATTGTTCATTGTAACTTTCATGTGCTAAATAACTGTTTTGAAAAATAACTGAAACATTCAAAGAACATTTTTAAAACATATCAGCTACTTTATTTATTGTACCTTCCTTATACTTGACTACTAAGTGGACATGCTGCACAAAACCCATCCATCTATAATGTCAATATTTCTAAAACTTAGTTTGAGTTTGAATGTATTGAAGTGGCTGATGATTTGTATGAATCACTTCTCCTTTAATTGCATACCTACTGGCATCAATTTATATTTCAAATTACTGTTGAAGGCATGGTGGAGCTATTAAAATTTTTTGCTTTAATGTATCAAATGATTTTTGTTGTTTCCTCCCCACTAAAAGAAGGCTTTAAAACTTATTAAAGCATGAAGTGGTGATGCAATAAAAGAGAAATGGGAAACAAACTTCCTCCAATATTGAACGACACCCATGAAACTTCTAACTTCTCAACTTGAACTAAAAATAATAATATCATCCAAATAGACTATGACAAAATTATCTGAGAAAAGAACGAAACACGTCATTCATCACTCTCATTAAAGTTTTTGGAGCATCGCATAAACCAAACGACATAACCTACCATTCATAATGCCCATGTCTAGTCTTACATGAATTTTTCCAAACATCACTCTGCAATACACATTTGATGATAACCATTTCTTAAATCCAGTTTAATGACTAATATATGATACATGCCACTATTCATAAGAGGTGCAATAGATAGTAATTGAATCTCACGTTGTATTTCTCGTTTTGGAAGGAGACTTTTTGGTTCTTTACACAATTCTTCATAATAATCTACTATTTCAACCAGTTTGTCCTTAAACTGAGAATCACATACTTGAAAAGCATCATAATTCTCGTTAGTTGTTTCTTAATAAATATGAGAAAATACTTTTTACTTGAAATTATGAGTCTTTTCGTTTGACCAACATTGATTAAATCTAAGTTTGTCTTATTTCTATGTGCCCTGAGAATGTACTCAATTCCTTCTTTAAAGAGATGATACTTATGCTCCTTTCTATAAAATATGGCATCTCGATCATAAATATAAGGACTACCCAACACAACTCCACATATTTCCAAAGGAATCACATCTAAATCAACTTCATTAACAAAGTTAGTTGTAATTGCAAACTTTAATCGACACTATTTTTGTGACATGCATATGAGTGTTTTCCTTTAACCATTCTAAAGGATAAGGTTTTGGATGATCTTTAGTTTCCCAATCCAATTTCCTTACTAATTTCTCAGATATTAAGTTTTCTTGTGATCCACTGTCAAATAATGTGTCAATTTTAGTGTGCTTGGATATTGTCCTTATGTGAAACAATTCAATCCTCTTCTTATCTTCAACCAAATTATTAGATTTGGAAGAAGATGTAGAAAAAGTAGAAATAGAACGAGCTGCTTAAGGAAATTCTTTGGCTTGAGTTCTGAACGAAGTTTCCAAAACTTGGATTCATCATGTCCAACCCTATGACAATGAGTACAAGTAGGCCTTTCTCCTTAGTTATTAGTTGTTTCTGATTTCTTTCCCTTGTCTTCTTTGGAATCCTTGTTCTATGAATGCTTGAATGGTTTCTTTGAAAATTTTGACTGAAATGATCTTCCCCTTGCTTCAAAATGGATGGATTGCACACATAATTCATCAAAGTTAGTTGGATTAAACATAAGAAATGTATGTTGAAAATAAGAATGCAAAATTCAAGTATACTTTAACAAATTTTATCATATATTTAATGGAATATCAAGTGCTAAAGCCTTTTTCGTAAATTTCTGTGTAAAATATTGCACACTTTGTCCTTTACCTTTCCTTAAACATTTCCAATATATTACAACCTATTACATATATCCTAAAGGATAGAACTACTTTCTAATAGCTTTAATAAACTTAGACAATGAGGAGATGATTATACCATTATGCTTTAAATCTGATTGAGTTTTACTCTCGCACCAAATCAAGGTTGTACCCCCCATTCTAAGTGTAACTAAATAAATTTTCGCAGATCATCAACAATATTCTGAATTCTACAATACACTTAAATTTGTTTAATCTAGTTATCTAACTTTTCTGGATTCATTTCACCATCATATATGGGCAGTTAAAACTTTACATCAAGCTTTAGAAAATGAGATTTCTTATGTTTCTTCTTTGATTTAGAATATGAACTTGAATCATCAGAAGATGAAGAAGAAGAAGATGAATATGGAGAAGAATGAGGTTCATTACCATCATATTTTTACTTGCCCTTTTTCTCTTTCGAGGCTTTAGAAGTTGAATTTGATCCTCGCTCTTTGTCTCAGGAGATTCTCCTTCATTTGACCCCGCCATACTTTGAGTGACTTTCCTCTTTCCAATCTCTAGACTTGTCTCCTCAAGTTTCCTTTCTCCACGTCACGACTTGTATGTAGTCAACATTCATTGGAAACTATCATGTTATACATGATCAACGTTGCTCTGATACCAATAATATGATATGAAATCTACGGGATTGATTATTTGCATAATTGAATAAGGAAGTGTTTATGTGAATGAATGAAGGAAAAAAAGTTATTTTTATGCCTTAAACATAAAATTTGTGAACATAAATGAAGAATAAACAACAACAAATAAATACACAAACACAACAAACATTGATTACAGAGTTCGTCCCTCTTGGACTACGTCTCTGGGTCCGCTTCAAGTGGGCATCCATTTTATTAGGAATGCTCCATAAAGGTTCTTCACATGAAAATTCACTAACTAAAATATGCACACAGACACTGCTGGTTACTGTAAAAAAGAATCCCTTTGTCTTAGCTTTCCAACGTCTCTCTCCATTCTCAATTTGGCTCAAGGATGGCCAAGATACACTCAATTGAAAATTACAGGCCCAAATAAAACTAGGTTTTGCACTCCATTGTTCAAATCTCTCCCCACTAGTAATGGAAAACATTTTATAAAGCCTCGGGTAGGTTCCAAGGTCGAACTTCCCGGGCTATACATAGAAGGTTTTTTTTTTGGGTTCACTGACCAATTTTTTACATGGTGCAATGAGATTTTAACACTTAGTGCAAAGGTTGTCTATCTATGGTTTCGGCACACATGGTCTGCATCCACCAAACCATTAATTCATAACCCTAACCTAATTTGGCACATAAACTTTAATACCATTACATTATACCATACATCTTGGTGCATTAATTTAATATATGGAATTTTGTTATAGGACCGCAACCTTTGTGTTTATCATGGCGGAAACAAACTTTGGTTCGATGCATATTACATGGTTTGAACATTTTCCCATTGGACCAAAGAATATATGAATCCCCCGGTGGTTGTAACAAATGTGCCAAAATAACTGCCACCTCCACTCTGTATACCCTGGTGGCTTTGGAATGTCCACATGACCCATATGGCACATGGTTTATCTTTGGCGTCGGTGAGTTTGACTGTCACATGGAACCGTATCCTGACGGTCAAGCCACCTATATGCCACATCTACGCTGATTGCTCTAATTACTCATACCTCCAGTGGTCGAGAACGAATTTTCCTCGTGGCGAGCAGACTCATCCTCTGCCAAGTCACAATAACTCTTAATGGTTCAGTGGAAATTTGTGTGGCATGGTAATAACTCCGCCAGGAATAAATCTCCACCATGTTTTATACACCGTAGGTTTTGTTAATATAAATTTTTTCATAATGGTTTATAACCTTTTTCCATAGCTTTCACCATAAACTGTTGCATTAACATATATGCGCCCACCTTGAAGGTTTGTAACCATATGTCTTTTGCATGGTTTTTAATATAAGGTTTGATACCATAAATTTTTTTACCATTCACATTTGTGCCATACCATGTAGTATCTTTTCACCATAGGTATTTTTGTTTAAAAGTGCACTATAAACATATTAATGTACCCATGACTTATGTTATGAACCAAAACCCATAATTCTCACCATCGCCTGGAGATATGCACCAGAGATCAACTTTGATCTCATTGATTTTACCGTTGCCACATGTCAAGTTGCGGGAATGACACATGGTCCCTTTTTCAATTTTTCACCACAAATGTTGGCGAGCGATTTCTCCTTCATCTGGAGATCAATTGAGAAACTTAAAGTGTTGTCAGATTCAAAACGACAGGATCTACCGCTTGGTGTTATTTTTTAGAATAACTAAGACATTTGAACTTGGAGCAACTGGAGAATTGTAATGAATAAAATAATATAAATATTGATTAATTATTTAATTAGTAATTAGGTTGAAAGGGCATGTCTAAATGAGACATGACATTTCGTGAGGAGGCACATAGCTAGGTATATATGCATGCCTCATTTGTAACATTAAATATCATTCTCATCATACATCCAATATCATTCTCATTTGTATCCTCAATGGATATTCTGATATTCCAAGTCTTTTGGAGCATTTAAACTTGAGCAGGAACTGTGTTCACTTCATTTGGTATAAGAGCAGTTCGAGCCTTCGATCGCTTAACTACGCTCTCCGATCTAGGTCCTTGACCGTCAAATTCGTCAAGATTGTTTCAGTTGAAGCGTTTCGATACACCTTTGGAGTTTCTTCATTTTTTTATTTTGTCAGAGGCTCTTGGCCATTTTTAAAGAATTAAAAAAAAAGGATCTTAAAAAAAAAAATTCGGAAATTATTTAAGAAAAAAAATATTTTAAAAAGATAGTGATTGTGGGATTTATAAAAAAAGAAAAAGAAATTATATATATATATATATATATATATATATATATATATATATATATATATATATATATATATATATATACACACACACATATACATATACATATACATGCATATAAAAAAAAAAAAAATTAACAAAAACAAAAGAAGGCACAACAAACAAATAGACAACCCTGCAAACAACCAACGGATAGAGAGCCACCCGATCCACTGCTGCTGCCACCCACTGTATCTAAAATCTTCAATTAATTTTTGACACCACCACAACTACTGACCCCGACCACGACGCTGCCGCCACCGAGCCCTTGCCGCCATATGCAGCGATGCTTGACAAACCCGCCATTCCTGCTTGTAGGCAGCCACGTCACTTGCATACCTGTGCTTCATTATTCCACAATGCATCTTCCGTCGTCTTCCTAAAACTACCCTATTTCTACCTCCGTCGCTGGTCCCCACAACCATCCGTAATCACCTCAGGCTTCACTGCACTGTCAGAGTTTCCCCATGTCATTGCAACACCATTTAACATCCTTCATTTAAAATCACACAGTCCCTAACCATTGACGAAAGGACACCATCGTTTTAGCGATTCATGACTATTCAGTACTGGTAGCCTAAATTTGATTATTCATCAAGTATTATACAAATATTATAGTCACAATTTACAACTTCCACGAGGTTGGGAAGTTCCCGATATCGGTTTAAAAAAAAATTCAAAGGGATACATAAATATTAATAGGATTGAAGCATAAACCAAATCTTTACTAATTAATGCCCAGGACAAACATATATTCAAAATAGTGATTTTAGAAAAAGGTTAATAGGAAAAAGATATATTAACCTTACAAGGGATAAATAAAATAAGGAGATAGTAAAAAATAGTGGGGAAAGAAAAACTTTAATATTTTTTTTTCAAGTGGGGTATTTATCTATTTAAAAAAGAGAGAGGAGATAAAAGGGTTTAAAAAATAAAAATAAAAGAAAATCAAGGGAGAAATTGGTAAGTCATCCATAATGTGAGGGAAATAAATTAAAGTCAAGGAATTTAAAAGTTTTATTATAGATTATTGTTTAAAAAGGAAAAAGAAAGTGCCTTTTAAAATAAAAAGATTATATAAAGTGTATCATTATAAAAATCAAAATGGTTATTCTTACACCTTTAGAAAAAGAGAATTCCTAAAGGATTTAATACCAAATATTGGAGGGAATAGTAAAGGATTAAGTACTAGATATTGGAAAGAATAATTAAGCTTGGGGGTTTAGTAAAAGGAAAATAATAATATTTTATTATAAATATTAGGATGGGTCACTTTTAAAAAAACCCGAAGTTATCTTGACGCAAGCAAAATGGCATCCAAAACAGAACTAAAAGAGGGAAGATTTCCTAAAAATTATAGTTTGTGTGTCTATGCGCTAATTAAAATCAAAGGGTCACTTGCGGAAAATGAGGTTCTCATATCTATCGATCTTACTCAAAAGAATAATTATGTTATTACTAGATGTGCTAACCAATTAGTGATCCATGAATCAAATATAATTGAAACAAATTCATTTAACGCAAATGACAAATAATATGACATAGGGAATCTATATCTAAGTATTGGGGAGTATTCCTTTGTCTCGCAATTCATTGTTAAAACCTTATTTTGTAGCAATAGTGATATAATTTTGGGTTCGATCTATATGGAATCACTAGGTTCATTAATCCTTAAAACGAAAAAAATAAGTTTTTGACATTTACTTACAAAAATAAAAAAATAACGTTACAAGATGTCACAGTGAAGCCAAATTTAGTAACACCGGAAGACATATTAGATATCTCAAGAGTAGTTCTTCAAGAAAGTAAAAAAGCAATACAAAATTTGCAAAGAGACGTTGACAAAATCACCACTAACAAGAATGAAGAAGTTGCTCCCCTCAAGGACATTACTGACGCAATTAAGAAGTTTAATAAGGACAAGAAATCATTAGAAAACAAGGTGCAATAACTTGTCGAAAATGAAGTGTCGAGATCATCAAATGTAGAAATTCAAGTTGATGAAAAGACACCAAATAATGATCCAGTCAGTAACACAAATCCAGAAAATGACATAAAAAAGATAAGGGAAACTCAAATCAATAGAATTCCCTATCGACATACGAATCACGGGAGTAGACAACTTGACCAAGATATGTATTTAGAACTGAAAAAACAAGATGATGTTTTGAATAATAATAATATTAGTAAAATCCACTCAAGTGATCATTCATCATAAGTTTCAAGTCGTTGTAAGATTGCACAGAAGATTGATTTAGGATGGTCTGATCCATTCTCAATGCGAAATTTTTTTTTGTCACTTACAGGATCATATCAACTTGTATCGGTAAGGATAAATGCCCGAGCTGAGAAGACATTCGTAGCAGGAAAAGAAATGAAGGCCTCTCATCAACAAGCTTTGAGGACAAAACTTTTTGAGGAGGAAGGCAATGTAATGAATAAAATAATATAAATAATGATTAATTATTTAATTAGTAATTAGGTTGAAAGGGCATGTCTAAATGAGACATGACCTTTCAACCTAATTACTAATTAAATAATTAATCATTATTTATATTATTTTATTAATTAATATATTGTTCACTTCAAGGATCATCCTAGATCACTAAAATAAGTGAAGAAGCGATTGTTTGTTTAATAGTGATAGAATCTTGTTGTGTAGGATCATCCCATTTAAATTCATGCTCTATCTTTGTTAGATTATGGATTGAATTTATGATTTTAGAAAAATAATTTATGAAATTTCAAACGAAATTGATCTTACCCATAAGAGATTGAATTTATTTTTTAGAATTTGGGGGCGGAATATTCTTGATTGTGATGACTCAATCAAGATCAATACTAATACATGCTTATGAGACAATATTTCCCAATAATTTACTGGATGTAATAACGAATACTGATTTTTGGGATTAAGCGAGATACCAAATTGTCTACACCAAAGGAGAACACACCTAATATTATCAAAATGATTTGCTCGACACTTAGAATAAATAGTCATATCATCAAGATAGATCTAGACGATCTTCATAATTAGGTCATTAAAGGCCAACTGCATGGCTCTTTGAAAGTTAGTACATGCATTGATCCATCTGAAAGGCATGCGTTCATAGGAAATGGTGTCCCAAAAATTGGTAAAAGTGGTTTTGAATTCATCACCTTTCTTTAGGCGTATCTAGTTGTGACCAGAGAAGCCATCCAAAAGCGATATCATCTCAGATCCTGTAACTTGTTGCAGAATATGGTCCATGTTAAGTAGGGGGAACTTTCCCTTACACTTGCTTTATTTAATGACCAGTAATCAACCCATAAATGTATATCTTCATTTTATTTCTCACCAGAATTATATTCACTTCCGATTTTGAATATTTAACAATAAAAATGATAGGAGAATTAAGTATTTTTGTATTTCTTTTTGGATGGTAGCTTTGAGTGAAATATTAACTTGTCTTTGTATTTTCCTTACATGTTTGACATCTTATTTAATTTTAATATCATGTTGTATGATACCAAGATCAAAACCACGAAGATCCTTATATGACTAGGTAACGACATTAGAGAATTCCTTAAAAAGGCTAATGAACCTTTCTTTTTATTGGTTAGTACATTGAGCTCCAATTTGTAAAATATTGGGATCATCGGGGGTCCCAATGTCAATTGAGATAGTTTTTCAAATTTTTGTTCTCGATTCTTCTTTATGTTTTTCTTAGATGAGGGAACATCACTAGGAGCACTACTACATTTGGGCAAAAATTCCAATGGCAGAATCCGACGAAACGAATAAAATCAGAAATAGTGTCCGAAGTTAAATGTACTTTTTGTTTTTTGTTTTGTTTTTTTCTAAAATCTCGACGCCCGTCGAATATCTGACGGGATTTATTTAGCAATTGAACATTCAATGGGAATTATTTTACCACCGAATATCCGACACCATATCCAATATGAAAATGTGTTGTTAAGTTTCTGAAAAATGACAAATAATCGTTGCATAACGTTCAATTCCACCATTAATGGTTTTTTTCACTGACAATGTCAAATATGGGACCACTTTACGTTGATCAATTTAACTAATTAAAACAAATATAACATTTATATGATAATTAAATATAATATTATTATTATATATTAATATTAATATCTATAATATATTAAGATTAATATAATATTGTATGATTATAATATATATATATATATATATATATATATATATATATATATATATATATATATATATATATATATATATATATATATATATATAGAGAGAGAGAGAGAGAGAGAGAGAGAGAGAGAGAGAGAGAAGCCCTAACATCGTATATATTTGACATAGTTGGTATATAAATTAGTTGTGATTGTTTTGAAAGGTTGTAGGCTTATTTTGATGTTAATTTTTGAAAGTTTGGTGACAAAAAATGTCACATGACATTCTTCAAGGAGACCAGGGATACTTGCAGGGATTAACATCGAGGGCTTCTAGTGAGGATCAAAAATGTTATTTCCATTGTATAAATTGGAAGGGCTTGAGGCCAAGGATATTTCTAATAAAATCAACTAAAAATCATTATAGAGGCTATGGAAACACTTAAGGAGGACATGAATATCATCCATTTGTAAGTTATTTATTGTATGTATTTTTATTGAAATTTTTTTTGGTAAATGTTTATATGTATATTTGATTTTAGATTGTTTTATCATTCCCCATGTTTCCCAAGGCTGAGAATGGAACTAAAGGAGGTAACCTCGACCAAACTTTAGGCCTAGTAGCTAGCCCTACCAAAACCAGAGAGGGCTCTCTCAATATCACTTTTGCAACCAATGATATGATTGGATATGTAATGATCTTAGGCTAGTTATGATGCTTAGTAAATTAGGGTTTTGTTTGTTTTAAGTTTTCGCTGGATAGGAATGACAGTCAATGAACTAGGTCTAGGTTTAAGGTTTGTTTTCAAAGGTTAAGTTGCAGAGAAAAGGATGAGGCCAGGTAGATAAACTCAGGAACATACATAATTTTTGTGTATATGGTTTGAAAATAGAGAGATTTAGAATGATCATGTTAAATGAATTCAATCATTAGAAGAATAGACACATTAATGAAAATCTTATAAAACAGAGCATGAAAAGAAAGAATTATGTTCATAGACCTATAATATCAATATACAGAAGCATACATGTGATGGAAAGACAACATAACATTCAACTTGATGAGGTAACAGAGAAGAAAAAATGATCAAAAGCATACCACTGATGTCCCAAGATTATAGTTGCAACATGTCTTTGATTATACTGAAAAAGAGTTTGTACAATAGCTCCACACTGCAAATAACAACTATCCAACCCCTCAAATGACTTTATTTGGACTACATATAGAAAATAGAAGTCATGACACCTCATTGGGTCAAAATTTTATCCAAAACACATCATAAATGTACTCTATGAGTCAGTACCTAGAATATAGGGAAGCTATAAACCATTCCCTCAAATTTAGCTAATAACTAGGAGTGTGTGTCACCTTGATTAATTACATTATTCATCCACAAAGAGAGGAAAAAAAAACTCTCCTACCAAAAAGACACCTTATGGGACATATAAACCTCAAATTTTGGAGTTTTTTTAGCTTGAAAATTGTCCAAAAGGAATCCAAGATAGAAGTGTTGTGCCTGTTAGCAGAAGTGTTGTGCCTCCCAATAAAAGATTTGTGCCTATTAGTAGAAATGTCGTTCCTCACAATAGAAGCGTTGTGCCACTTTGGAGGTGAATTTAACTAAATTTATGCACACATTTGAAAATATAAAGTTAGGATAGGTAGAATTGTGTGTCTTCTTTCCATTGCACCCTCAAAACTGAGAAAATACCCCCTGGAAGGCATTTAAAAAATCATTCTCCCAACCTCACTCTAGAAGCGTCGTGCAGAGGCAATATGAGTGGAAAAAGAATGAAATAAGTGGTGTTTTTTGGATTTTTCTTCAAAACTGGAAGATGACATGAAAACCTAAGGCCATATCTATGATGTAGAAGTGAAAATAGTTCCAAACATATAATTATTTCTTCATTTAGATGCTCTGAGAAGAAGCATCGCGTCGCTGCGCGGCGTTTCTACAAAAACCAAATTTTCAAAATTTTTAAAAAAATCACCAAAAATTCTAAAAATCCTCGAAATCTTCCAAAATTTGGTGTATGATATCCTTGGATGATGGGCTAAAAAGCTAAGGATGCATCAATAAGTAGGTCCAAATTTTCCTTCTCCTTAATCTTAATTAGGGTTTCCTTAAGCTTTTATCTCAATTTCTTCACCCTCACCTTGGCAATTTGGTTCCTTGTGAAATAATGCCTCACCATGTGCCTATGTAGGTTATTATCTCTTTCTACCTTCTTCAAAAGCTTCTCAATATGAAGTTTTACCCTATCAAGCCACAAATATTTATCTTGCTCAATTTCAACAACTATCAATTCATCCAAGGTTAACTGAGCTAATGGTGGAGATGGCTCTCTTTATTTCTCTTTTTTCTTAGTTAACCCTTGTTCTTGGCCTCCTTGGCTTTGTTTTAGTCCTTGTGTCCTCTATTTTCTCAACATCCACCACCTATTTTCCTTTACCCTTGTCTCCCTCAATATTAACCTTTGGTTTTCTTTGGAGGACTTGTTTCACTTTCAACTGCATATTCTCTTGTTGTAAGAAGGTAATCATGAAGTTTTCCCTTGAGAGGCTATCCCTCAACTCTGCTATCTCTGCATATTTTTCCTTTTGATGATCTTGAGTTGTCTTATCTTTCACCTGCTTAGCCATGTCAACCTCCATGGGCACTTTTTCTTCATGTTGATGCAATGGTGACTCATCCTCATGCATGAGTGGCTCACTATCATGATAGGTGGCTGCTCCATGTTTTGTCTTTGTTCAGCTGTAGTATGTTAGGATATTCCGATAGATAGGAAATATTTAAGAATAACTTAGTCTAGTGTAGAGTTAGGTAAAGTGTGTTTCTTTACTATGTACATTTGTAACTTATAATTTGATGGTCACGATTTGTAGTGATCTGGCAGTTCACTCTCTCCTCGGTATTAACAACACTTGATCCGTGGCTTAACACCTAGTTGGTCCATGATATATATTTAAAGAGCATGGAGGTTCATTTTTCCGGTAACGTTTTGTGAGAGAAACATATGTAAATTTTCTTTTTATATAAATAAATTTCCTGAAGTGGCCACGTTGTCTTAGGCCGTGGACTTAACCACGTGATAATACTGGTGTATTGATTTGTGATCTTTTTGTGAGCGGTGACCTTTGGTTTTTGATCTATGGAACTTACCCTGTAAATTCCTACATGGTATCGGAGCTATTTTGAGGGCCGCATCCGTTGTTGATCCAAATCCGAAGCCGGTTTGACTGCATGCGACTGCCATTTTCTAGATCTACTATTTATGAAAATTTGCAGGCCTGGAGAACTACTCTGTTGTGTCTAGAGCATCTGTTACAGTGAGGAATGCCTTTCGTTTCATGTGAAAAGGTTTCCGGTAGCCCAAGTTATGACAGTTTAGATCTAGAGGTATAAAGTATCTGTTTTGCAGTTATATTTGTTAATAGTTATGCTTATTTCGGTTCCCTTTGTTTATTTTGGTTTTAGATTTTATTTATTTGCCAGATCTATACCCTCTTATCTTTGTATGGTCTTTGCTCTGTGCTATGTGCGATCTCAGCAAATCAGAAACAGGGAAAAGAGATTTTTTTTGCTGTGTATGCTCTTTCCCCGCGTCTTTGTGCAATCTCAAGAAATAAAAAATAGCGAAAAAATAGATAGTTGCCGGTAAGGCTAACCAAAAATATAACATTCTTCCGTAAGGCTTGCATTTCTTTTTTTTTCGAATTTTTTTTGTTTTTCGTGCAGGAAAAAGCACACACACCGAAGAGTTAAAAAAAAAAAAAAACCCTTCCTCCTTTGAAACATTTACAAAATCCTTTTACTATCTCACTTGGTGAGGAGTTATTTTATGAGAATAGAGGTCTTAGGTTCAAGTCTTTTTCTCAAGTTTATTTTTTTAAAAAGTGTTTGTTAAAGGGGTGGTATTTAAAAAAAAAAATTGAACTTCATCACCAAATATCAAACCGTTCCTGTAACTATTCGACATCTACAACTCATTTTTTTCAAAAGGCATAACTTCTTCATCCGGAAGCCATTTCTTGAGCCGTTTTTTTTTAAACGGCCTAATTTTTTGAGATATTTCCATTGGAGCAGTTATTTTCAACTTTTCTCAGCTTCAGTTTTTTTTTTTTTTTTTTAAATGTAAAGTGCATGCCCGATTATTATTAACAACACCAATTATTTACAATGGTTACCTCACATGGTAGATATACTTAGAAGTAAAGGTATTTATAGAATAGCCACAAGCCAAGAAAATAAACCTTCCGATGACGATAAAGTAGCTAAATGGGAAAATAAACAAGATCAAGCACGAGGGTTGACAGGAATGTCCATTGCTCAAGATATTCGATTTCATATCCTTGACATTGACACCCCTCATGAAGCCCTAGACAAGTTAAATACTATCTTTGGCATTCAAAATCAAATCAGCGCCCACTAACTTGAAAATGAGTTGCTTACTTTGGACCCCAATAATTTCTCCTCTATTGAAGATTTTTTTTTCTAAATTCAAGACCCTTAGACTTCTTTTAGAAGGTTGTAAGGTCAAAAAGGAATATGGTAGCCTCATTTATTGCATTCTTCCTAAGCTTGGCCCTGCATAATCTGTATTTGTTTCTGCCTTCCATTCCACTAGAGAAGCCATCATTTCTTCAGTAACCACCTACAAGAACCCATATTTTGATGCCTTTTACGATTCTTTTATAAGAGAACAAGAAAAACTCTTACACCTTGGTCTTATCACTTCTGGAAATGCTTCTAAGAAAGCCTTAGCAGCCCAACAATGATCATATCAAAAGAATCCCAAGAAGAAATATCCTTAAAAGTATGGTCCGAAACCAAACAAGGGTCCTAATCAATTTCAACCAAAAACTGAAAAAGAAACCAATATGATAAGGAAAATAAAAAGAAAGGGAAGAAGACAGATAGACATTGCAACTTTTGCAATCGTGATGGCCATATAGAGTCCGAATGTTTTAAGAAGATGGAAGCCTTAGAAGCAACAATGAAGAAGCACAACATCAATTTGGAGCACTCTTCACCTTCATCTTCAGGAATGGCACTTTCTGCTTGTGGTTGTCAAGCATCAAGATCTGGTTATGCATTAAATGTATCTTCTTCTTATCATTCTCATGAGTGGCTCATTGATTCTGGAGATTCTTACCACATGGCCACAAATCAAGCCATGTTTTCTTCTTTAAATGATTGTAACACCAAACATATTTATGTTGGTGATGATAGATCTCTTTGTGTTGTAGGATCTAGAACCATTCATCTAGATAATGGTCAGTTTAATGATGTAATATGTGTTCCTACCTTGTCATGCAACCTTCTCTCTGTTTATCAGATAACTCATTCAGGTGAAGGGAAAATAGTATAATTCTCACGTCATGATGTTGTAATCAAGGACCTGAAAGATCCTAGACATATTTTAGCTACTGGCATTGCTGATGATTCCACAAGGCTGTATAAGTTTGACAACTTTGGGTCATCCTGTCTTCCCTCCATTTTTGTTGCTCATAATGATGAGTGAGCAAACTTTGGCATGAGCGATTTGGTCACTTAAACTATTTCTCTCTTCAAACTCTATGTAAGGAAAATATGGTGACGGGTCTTCTTATGGTATCTTGCCGAGATGGTGTTTGCTCTGGATGTGTACTCGAAAAACATCATCAGGATAGTTTTGACAAACGTGCCTCTTGGCACGCTTCAACCCCTTTGCAGCTTGTGCACAATGATTTATGTGGTCCACTTCCTGTTGTTTCTGTCTCTGGTTGTAAGTACTTATTAAATTTCATTGATGAATGACGCACTTGGGTATACTTCTTAAAACTCAAGAGTGAAGTTTTCAACATGTTCTTGGCCTTTAAGGCCTTTGTTGAGAAACAATTTGGACATCCAATTCTTAAGTTAAGATCAGACAATGGAGGAGAATATGTTAACAACAAATTTATCAAATTTTTCACTGAGCATAGCATTCAATTGAAACATATTGTTCCATATACGCCACAACAAAATGGTGTAGCTGAAAGGAAGAATCACATCTTTAAAAAAATGGCTAATTGTACGCTTAAACCTAAAGGACTTAGTCTCAATTTTTTGGCGGAAGCAATTAACTGTGCAAATTACATAGTAAATCACACTCCTACTAAGGTTTTAAAGAATATAACTCTAGAAGAAGCTTGAAGCTCAATCAAACCAGATGTAAGTCACTTTCGTATTTTTGGAAGTGATGCTTGGGCTCATGTTCTAGATGCGAAACATAAAGCCTTAGAAACTAAGAGTGAAAAATGCATTTTTGTTGGATATTCTGAAGATGTCAAAGGATATAGACTTCTTCAACCAAAATCCAAAATTATAATCATTAGAAGAGATGTAAAATTTGATGAAAATATATCGGCCTACAAGCCTAGTTCAATAGGTGTGCCACCTTTGGCCTGCGAGCCTGATTCAACATATGTGCCACCTCTCTCTCTCTCTCTCTTCTATTTTTAATAGCATTCCGTCTAGTTCAAATGATGACAGTGAGGATGACAATCCTCCTCCACCTCTTGAAATTATTCCTTTTACTCCACCGCTTCCAAGATGGGTCCGCTCTACTCGGGATGCAGCAGGTTCTCTTGCAGGTGACCCTACAGATCGACGACATACACGTTCTCATTTCGAAAGAGCCTCTTCCTTGTTGGCTCAAGTTCCAGCAAATCCTAATCCAGAAACCTTTGAAGAAGCTTCCGATCATCTAGATTGGGATGAATATATGAATGAAGAATATTGTTCCTTATTGGCAAACGATACTTGGGATCTTGTTCCTCTTCCAAAAGGAAGAAAACTTGTCAGAAGTAGATGGGTTTACAAAACAAAGTTTGGAATAGATGGAAAAGTGGATAGACATAAAGCTTGTCTTGTCGCTAAAGGATTTTCACAAGTTGAAGGCATTGACTATACTGAAACCTTCTTCCCTATTTCCAAAATGAATTCTATTCGCCTCGTTCTTTCCCTTGTTGCCTCCTTTAAATGGGAATTCCATCAGATGGATGTTAAATCCACATTCTTACATGAAGAAATCTAGATGGAACAACCCCCTGGATTTATCCAAAATTACTCTAGCCTTGTTTCTCACCTTAGGAAGTATCTCTATGGTCTCAAACAAGCTCCTTGGGCTTGGTATGCCAAAATGGATAGATTTCTATTAGATAATGTCTTTTCTAGGTGTCATTTTCACAACACTGTCTACACCAAGAAAGTGGGTAAGTCCTTCACCATCCTTGTTCTTTATGTTAATGTTATTATCCTTACTGGTAGTGATCCAAACCATATAAAACATGTGAAGTATAGCCTCAAAAAGAAGTTTGAAATGACATCTTGCAATCCAAGGAAGGCATTACCCTCTCTCAGTCCAAGTATGCATGTGATCTTCTACACCACTTTCACATGGAATACTATAAGCCAACCCCTTCTCCCTTTTAGTCTGGAGTCAAGCTTTCAGTCAATTGTACTACCCCTGAATTTGATGCTACCTTATACCATCAACTTGTTAGTAAAATTCTGTATCTAACCCATACCTATCCCGACCTTTCCTTTGTCATTGGTCTTGTCGCTCGGTTTATGCACCAACCTCATGAAAGTCACTAGAAAGTAGCTAAAAGAATACTTCGATATATTTGAGGTACATTTCAGTTCGGGATTCATTACAGTATAGGAGCATCTCCATTGTTGATTAGTTTCACTGATTTTGATTGGGCTGGTGACCTCGATGATCGAAGGTCTACTTCAGGATATGTATTCACTCTTGATTCAAGACCTATTACTTGGTCTTGTAAGAAACAAAGTGCCATCTCTCTTTCTTCAACAGAAGCAGAGCATCGTGGTGTAGTTGAAGCCAGCAAGGAAGCCATTTGGCTTCATCAGATCCTATCTGAATTTGGTCTTCATCAGTAGCATCCAACTACACTTTGGTGTGATAATTAGAGTTCCATTCAGCTATGTAAAGATCCAGTTCAACATCAGCATATGAAACACATTGAAATCCACATACACTTCATCAGAAAGCTCATTCATGATCGTGTTCTTGAAGTGTAGTATTGTCCAACCAATGATCAAGTAGCCGATATCTTTACAAAGGCTCTCACAGAAGCGAAGTTTACCAAACTTTGATCCATGCTTGGAGTTCAGGAAAGTTGTCATTAAGGGGGAATAGGCTCTAATGCCTCCTTCCTTCTCCTATTGTGTCACTTTTGTAAATCCTTCAATCCTATCCCAATTTGTTCTTAAGGGGGGATGTTAGGATATTTCGACACATAGGAAATAGGCTCCTTTTGTGTCACCTTTGTAAATCCTTCAATCCTATCCCAAGTTGTTCTTAAGGGGGATGTTAGGATATTCCGACACATAGGAAATAGTTAAGAATAACTTAGTCTAGTGTAGAGTTAGGTAAAGTGTGTTTCTTTACTATGTACATTTGTAACTTATAATCCAAAGGTCAGGATTTGTAGTGATCCGACGTTTCACTCTCTCCTCGGTCTTAATGGCACTTGATCCATGGCTTAACACCCGATTGGTCCATGATCTCTATTTAAAGAGCATGGAGGTTCATTTTTCCAGTAACCGTTTATGAGAGAAACATATGTAACTTTCCTTTTTATATTAATAAATTGCCTGAAGTGGCCGCGTTGGCTCAAGCAGTGGATTTTTTCCCTCTTCAAGGGTTTTAACCACGTGATAATACTCGTGTACTGATTTGTGATTTGTTTGTGAGCGGTGACCTTTGGTTTTTGATCTACGGAACTTACCGTGTAAATTCCTACATAGTATCAGTTGCAAGTACACCTTTGATGGTCTTAGGAGCAAAAACCATCCTCTTTCGTTTCTCATAGGTTTGAGTGATCTCAACCCTAGGGGCCTTTGGAACTTCTACTTGCCTACTTGAAGAGCCAACCTCCTTTTGTTATGCTAGTGTTGATGGTGTGATATGGATGATGTGTGGGATAGTAGTAGGCACTTATGCAACTGTCTCCATCAAAGTTTCCCAAGACATATTGATTGCTGAGAGATGATGCAAAACAAAAATCTTCACTAAACCATGGTGGAATAAACTAGGATGATGATCTTTTTCTTTCCTCTATACCTTTTCAGTGATATTAATCGGACTTCTGAACAAATAATTAGGAAAATTGAATGGCTTAGTAGCAGCGAAGTGCATAAAAAACATGACATGGTACTGTTATAGCCTTGAGAATATCCATTCACATGTAAAATATTTCATAATTAGCTTCATCAAAGGGGCATATTTATTGATTAAATTCTTGAAAAGGAAAGTGTGCTTAGGAGCATATTTTCAATGAGCTTTCAAGAACATTTTATAGTTCTCAAGGTCCAAGTCCATCCCTTTGAACCAGATTTATCCATGGTTCATGATAGTTGTTGCTGAAGTAATAACATCTTTTGATATGGTGAACTCAATGCCTGCTATGATGGCCTTGTATATCCTGAATCTAGTAGCAAAAAGGCTTTTCAATTGATAATGACAACCTACCTCCTTGATTATCTCACAAAACCTCAAACAACCACTGTTTTCAAAACATATCTTGGCAAATGGGGAAGCATTGATTTGTTGCAAGCTAGATGGCTCAAACTTGGAATGGTGGCCTCCCTTATGAATTTTATTTTCAGCCTCCATGGTATTTTTCAATGAAGATAAAACCCTAGCTAGATGTAGTGGGTAGGGAATATGGAGATTCAGGAAAGCAAGGGATAGTGGATGGGTATTTTTAGGGGAAGAAATGGGATGGAAGGAAGCTAGGGAAAAATCCCTAAAAAATTGGGGAGTTAGGGTAATGGGTTAGCTTTAAACGGAAAGTGAATTCTTGAAATTTACATGAATAAGGTGCCCAAAAGGTCAAAGCACTGGGATTTCCTAGTTTTCTTGCAAAAATGTAGTGAAAACTAGGGTTTTGATTAAAATGATGGAAAAGGGATGTGAGTGATAGGGAGTGTTAGGATAGGGTCTATGGAGGATGTATGAAGGTTGCATATGGTTATATTAGGGTTTTATCAGCTGAAATAAGACAAATATGAAAAATACCAAAAACGTAGTGGAGAATACCTAAGGAAGGAATCCACTCATTTCGCTGATGAATTGATTTGATAGAGGTATGAAGAGTGTCCACTTACTATTTTGGAGGTGAATGAACCTTTTTACACTTTTTTTGAACCTTGGTTAACTGGTTTGGAGCTCAAAAATCAAAAGCGTAGCACATGCCAAAAACATAACGCAACACCTCAGAAGCATAGCGCAACAAGTGTAGCACCTCCAGAAGTGTAGCGAAACAGTTTTGGTACAAATTTTCTTATTTTTATTCAACCCTTGGCAGTTGTGAAGTATGATGATGGGGAAATAGGAACTATATAGAACATCAAAGGATGAATTGAGTTGAAGAAGCCTCTTTTTCCTTTTATAACAATCACAAAATTGCTTTTTTTGTCTTGTACTAAAATCATACAAACTATGAGAAAAAAATTTCTTTTTTAAAAACATAATCATGTAATATGATTTATTTGAAGAAAGAAAAAGTGACTTTACTTGTTTTCCTATCTTTACTAACTCCCTATGTAAATGACTTATATTCTGAAAATGACAGTTTGTTCACGTTCTTTCATGACATAATTTGACCTTATGGTGGCAAAACCAAAGAGACCTAGACTCTGACCTAGATCAAGGTGTGGTGAATGACCTAAGACCCTAGATGATAATGGATTAAATTTCCTCTAAAATAATTATTACCATGAATGGAGTGAAGGGAGTGGCATTTCATACCTATAAACATTTAATGAACAAAATTTTATTTGAAAATTGACTGGAAAACATGAAATTTTGACCTAGGACCACCACTAAGTAAACCTGAAAAGAGTATTTCTTAGCACTAAACATTAAGACACTAACAGTGGCTCCAGCCGGGGATGGAAACTCCTTCAGGAGGGTTCAAGTACATCGTATATCAGGTAGCCTAATCCATTGGGAAATGGAGTAAAAAATGGAAACTAAAAAAAAAAACTTCGACAAACTAAAATGATTAACTAGACAGAAAATGACTTTGACTCAAAAAATGACTTGAATTTTTGAAATTTTAAAAGAAAAACATCAGCTGATCATAAAAGTATCATGGCCATCTCCTTTGACATCAATATTTATAATGAAAGGGAACCTTTTTCTTCAATATTAGGAAAGGTAATGTTTGAGGAACCTTCAATTCACCAATCCTCCCAAAATTTCCTGCCCATGAAGATATTTTAACAAAAAAGCCTTATCACCCCCGAATGCTATAATCTTGTATGGACCTTTCCATAGGTTATCAAACTGACCATGCTTACCTTTGTCTTCATTTCGAGCATCCCATCGTAGAACAACATCTCCTAACTTGAATCATCATATTTGGTCTTCTTGATTTTCTCCTGAACTTTTGAAGAGTGATTGAAAACTTCTTCTCTTGACTGCTACAAATGAATCATTTGACTGATTCTTCGTTGAATATCATTTGGCTCACTATAAATCTCTTGCATAATTTTCATCACCAACACTGCTAGAGAAGTGGGAAACACTGTGTCAACACCATACACTAGGTGAAAATGTGACATGTTGATTGATCTCTTTGTGCTAACTCTGTCTGCCCATGGAGCATTTATTATCCTTTTGGGACAATTTCTTTTGTTCTCTTGTAGCAATTTCTAGATTATGTTCACCAATGATTTGTTTGATGATTCAACCAACCTGTTTCCCTAAGGATATAATTTTGTAGAATTCCCAAGTCTTATGTGATATTCATCACAAAAGTCAATCATATTTTTGGACTTAAAGGCGGTTGCATTTTTAGTGATAATTTTCTGTGGGCAACCAAAACAAGACAAGATATTGCTCTCCAGAAATTGAATAATGATGGTGTCTCTAGCTTGCCTCATGGGAATGGCTTCAATCTCCTTTGTGAAGTAATAAGTGGCAGTGAGTATCCACTTATGCTAAGCTGATGATGGAGGAGGGATATTTCCAATGAAATCAATACCCCACTGTTGGAAGGGTGCTTGAACTGAAATTGGTTTCAAGGGAAACAGTAAGAGTTTTCTTTTTCCCTAAAAAATTTGACACTCATGACAGCTCATGATAGTCTTATAAAAATCATAAAACAAACTTGGCCAATAAAATCCAACCCTTAGTATCTTGTTTGTTGTATTCTTCCAAAAATATGACCACCACAATCACCTTTATGAAAGTATTTAATCACCTTATCAACTTCTCCTTCTACCAAAAAATTCAGCAAAATTCTGCTAAGATATTTCCAATACAAGACATTGTTAAGAAGGAAATACTTAAGAGCCTTCAACTTCAAAGATGTACCTTTACTACTAGGAAAGGTAGGAGGAGGATTCAAATTTTGTAACACGTGAATAATATCAGCATACCATGGTGATGAAGAAATTTTTTTAGATACCTGAGGTAACAAATCAACCTCTTGTGCCTCAGATAATGGAGAAATAAAATTTATGTCCAAGTCATGCAAGTTTGAGTCCGGCATGAGCTTAGCCAAGCTTTGTCCCTTGATCAGTTTTTGTAGGTTTGATTTCCAAGTCATACTACACCATGGCAGCTATCCACCTGCCACGCCGACCTTCACGATCATTCTGTTTGAACACATCTTTGACAATAGCGTTTGGGACATATGCAAGAACATGAAAGTGAAGAATATACACCCGAAAGTCCTTCAATGCTTTAACTAGTGCCAAGGCTCGTTTTTCAATGATGTTATACTTCAAGACTGTGTCTCTTATGGTTCTACTGAAGAAGGTGATGGGGTTCTCTGTTTTCTGATCTTTCTTTTGAATGAGGATAACAACTAGAGTATGTTCATAAGAAAAGGAAAATATGATAAAATCGAGTGTATAATCAGGGCTGATGAGTATAGGAGCATGAGATAAAACAAACTTAACTTAACTTAATTGAATGATTTATTTTTCTCATCTGACCACTTCACCTCACTTTCTTTCTTCAAAATATTAGTGATTTCTCTTAAATGTTCAGCAAGTTTAGGAATAAACCTTCTCAAGAATTTTATTTTACCATTAAATGACTTGATTTCTTTCTTGCTTCTAGGATAGTCTAAATTTTGAATTTCTTCAATCCTTGAAGGATCTATCCAGGTATTGTCTTTATATATGATATGACCAAGCAATTTCCCTTCTTCCATAGTGAATAAAATCTTCTTTGGATTCAGCGACATGCCAAATTTTTTTCACTTCTGAAAAACGGCCTTCAAATGTTGAATTTCTCTTCATCCGTCTTGGAAAAAAATATGATGTCATCAATATAAATGACAAAAAAGACATCCTTTTCATTGGCAAAGGTGATTTCCATCACTCGCTGAAATTTTTCTCCTGCATTCTTCAATCCAAAGGGAATTTTAGCATACATAAAAGTACCCCATGGTGTTGTAAAGGTTTTCTTCTCCTGATCATCTGGATGAAATAAAATATGATTGTACCTATAATATCCATCCAACAATGAAAGTCTGGAAGAACCAACCACCCTTTGCAGAATATGATCCATATTTGGAATTGGGTAGTTTTCTTTCAGCAATACTTTATTAAGATTTTTGAAATCTATACACAAGAGAATATTATCGGTATTATTTCTTATTGGCACTAAGTTTGACATCCAATTTGAAAAATGAAAAGGAACTATAATGCCAGAAATATACAACCCATTCACCTCTTTTTGAATGGAGGTTAACAACTTGGGATTCATTCTCCTTAGTTTCTGGCGGAAATGATTCTGATATGGCTTTATAGGAATGGTGTGTTGAATTATACTCTGATCATACACTTTTAGATCATAATACTCCCATGCAAAAAAATCAACAAACTGATACATGAGTGCTTCATATTTACCTTTCATTTCTGAGCTCAAGTATTTTGAAATCTTGACCATTTTGGGATTTTCAGGAGTGCCAAGATTGAGGTCTTCCACTCTTACTTTTGTTGGCAACATTGTTGGTTTCTGTGCAACATCATCTTGGTCAAAAATCTCCTCCAAAGGCACAAGATCTCTTGGAATGGAGTTATATTTCAATTGAAGTAATTTCATTTCTACCGCTTTCATTTCTTGGTCATCTTCATAAAATTGATCATCTATTTGTGAACTCACAAAATCCTCTTTCGTCTGCAAGAAGTTGTTGATTTTCTTGTCGTCTTGAAAAAATTTCCAATATTGAACATTATCTAGAACAATAGGGCGATGTTTGATGTTAATTTCATACTTCTTGTTGGGATAAAGTGGAATTTTGAACATGATGGCTAATGTGGCAAGAGAATAAACAATAACATTGTTGTCCCTTGGAATCAATGACAAAGTATACTTAGTGAAGGTCTTGAGGATATCTAACATTGCATTGTTGTAAGCTCGAATTCTAGGATGATTGGCCTATTATTCCCCTTTGACTTGCTTTATTACCAATTCGGAGTCGCCATACACGGAAATTTTCTTGGCACCTAATTTCTTGAGAATTTTCAAACAGGCTATCAAAGTCTCCTTCATTGTTTGAACAATAAACTTCCAATTTGTAAGAAGACATACGAAAATTAGGAGGAAGGTTAAGTGAATGATTCATAAGGCTATGAATCCAAACTCCAATTCCAGCTCCTTCCCTACCTAAGGCTCCATCGAAATCCATGGTCCACAAACCATTTTCTTCATCGGGAAGCTGCGATTTGGATGATTGATCTTGACTAGTTGCTTGAGAAATGTCTGTTGTACCAATATGTTTTGTTTCTTTCATTGTTTTATATCTATTTTTGGCTGATGCACTTGGATCCAAGCCACTTAGCATATTTTCTTGTTTTTCTGCACTTAAAATATTTAAAATAGTATCTGAAAAATTCTGAATTTTCTATTTTTTCTTCCATCAAAATTTCTGAATATGCTGAAAATTCATCATCTAATAAGATAAAAGATTCTAAATATGTGTGAACAACATGTATGGGGTGATTATTAGGCTTTTTTTTACTACTGATCATGTATTTCATCTTATTTCCCGATATAGTTTTCTAAGTTTCCCAAAGACCGATATTGTAGCATATGAAAAGTCACGCTACAAGGTGCCTCTAAGTTTTTCTCCCCATGTCCGGGAGAGAAACATTATATATATGGGAGAGATTTCAGCCACAACAAAGTAGATCTTTAATGAGGCCAAGACATTTAACCCTCCATGAATCAAAAGAGTAAAGGTCATGGTAGGGTCTTGTGATATCCAAACCTAGTTTGTCCATTATGGCTTTAGGCATGAGTTTGTGAGATACTCTAGAATCTAGCATGGAATTATGAAGGATAAAAGCATGGATTTTGAGGCTAAGATAAAAGGGAGGGACCTCACTATCTTCTAAGTCACCATCAACAACAAGACCAAATAAAAGTTCTGGGTGATGATCACTCACATTGACCATATCAAACATCTAATCTACCCTAAGAAACTTGGCTACTTGAAACTCATACTAGTCATTCTTGACTATTTTAGTTAAAGAAATGGAGAATTTCAATTTTGAGATTTCATTTTCAAGACTAAAAAGAGAAGAATGTTTTTCTACCTCTTTGGATGGTGCATCTTTCTTCTCGAGCTAATATTTGTGTGGAGTCTCCTTTCTTTGTCCTCCATATTGAACTTCTTTATATTTCTTCTAATTGATGGTAGAAGCTTCATTGCCTTTCACATGATTAGGAACAACCGGTCCTTTATCTTTTCTCTAATTTGTAGTGGTACGCTTTATGATGAGCGTTTGTTTGAGAATCATGTTTTTTCTAACTTGAGGTGATAGGCACATTCCTATTTATCAAACCATACTAACTATGTACCTGAGTAAGAGCATTATGATATCCCCTATGATAATGTTATGTCTGTACCAATAACAAATCATCATTTGACAAGAAATATTTTTGGTCGTTTGGTGCATACATTTCTACAGAAAATTGATCTTCTTCGGTGAGGAAAATAGGTTGTTGATTTTCCTCAAATAAATGGTTTTCACCTAAAATCTATTCTTCTTCATCAGGGCCTTTGGTTTACTTTTTCTTGAATGGAGTGTGAATTTTCTGCTGACTTTGTGGATCCCGACCCCTCTATTCCCTTTGCTTGATCCTGTATTGAGGTTGTTGATTTTGACCCCTGAAATCAGGATTTATAATTGAGGATTCAATTTGTCTATCCGTGATGGTCATTTTGTCCATCATTTCGTCCATTGTTTTGATCAAGGTATCAAGTTTTCCCTCTGATGAATTATATTTTTCGTCCTTGATGGTTACCCTTTTCTCTGTCTTGATTTTTGACTTCTTGATAATCAGTTTCGCTTCAACGCTCACTGCATTTCTTTGTAGTCCTTCAAGGGTAGATGGGGTTATTTCTCTTAGATAGTAAGCCATATCAATATTGAAACCATCAGGGTAATGAAGTAATGCAAGGCGTGGAGGAGGCTTGATATTTTCAGGAATGGAATCATAAATCTTGTTGAACCTAGTTGTGAAGCATTGTATAGACTCATTAGGATTTCTTTTCAAGGCGTTTTATTTAGCTAGAATCTGTAATGGATTCTTCTTCTCCTCCCATTTCACCATAAACAAGTCAATGAGATACTTTGAATTTGCTACTGAACCATCTATTAGGGAGCGAAACCATTTCTTTATCTCTCCTGAAAATTTCTATGCTAGGATGTATATCTTAGAGTCATCATTGTCAATCTCTTCAAGATCGATGAAATCAAATACTTTGACAATGTGTTGGTGAGAAATAACCTTTGATGTCCCATCAAAAAGAGGTAATATTTGACCATATTTATGAGGTAGTGCAATGAGTTGTGCTAGTAGGATGAATGGATAAAGTCTGGCCATGTTGATGGAGGGGGTTGTGAAGGTGTTGATGGAGTGAATACTTGTAGAGGAAATGATAGAATGAAAGTGAGGGATGATGATGCAGCTGTGTGAGAAGGTGGGATAGTAGGTGGTGAAGCAAAATCTTATTATTGGTATTGGAAATAATATTTTTTAGAAGTTACTTGAAACTTATCGACCAAACCCTGAATTTTATGAAAATTAGACCAGACTTCACTAACAAGCTCGCAATAAGAAGATTCAGAAAATGGAAAGTAAGTCTCAAAATCGATGGGGTCAAAGACAATTTATGAGAGAAAGGATTCATACTTAGACCTGAACAAAGACGTTTCAAATTCAAAATTAAAGTAATAACTTTCTAGAGCAATTAGCCTTGTAAGCAAGGAGTTTGATTTCACAAGTGGAGGTATAGCCTTTCCAACTTTTCGAGACATTTTTTATGATTTCTTAAAAAACTCTCAAGTTCATTAACAACTGGAGAGGTACTTGGGTTTGGACTTGACCTAGTGTGTCTTTTGGGAGCCAAATTTTTGAGAATTTTCACTTTGGCTCGAATTTAGTAACTCAACCTTCTTTGAACGTTAGAACTTGTCACCCAAAATTATAACCTTCAGAGAACTAAAAGAATTATCCCTAGGTAAATTCTTGCAATCACTCCCTGGCGACGACACCAAAATTTTTATCACTCCCCCTGTTTCCCAAGGCCGAGAATGGAACTAAAGGAGGTAACCTCAAACCAACCTTTAGTTCTAGTAGCTAGCCCTAGAAAAAACATAGAGATAATTGGATATGTAATGATATTAGGCTAGTTATGATGCTTAGTAAATTAGGGTTTTGTTTGTTTTGAGTTTTTCTGGATAGGAATGGAAATCAAGGAACTAGGTCTAGGTTTTAGGTTTGATTTCAAAGGTTAAGTTGTAGAGACAAGGATGAGGCTAGGTAGGTAAAATTAGGAACATACTTATTTTTCATTGTGTATAGGGTTTGAAAAGAGAGAGAGTTAGAATCAGGATGTTAAATGAATTCATTCATCAGAAGAATAGACACATTCATGGAAATCTTATAAAATAGAGCATGGAAAGCAAGATTTGTGTTCATGGACTCATAATATTAACATACATAAGCATAAATGTGATGGAAATATAACATAACATTAAACTTGATGAGGTAATAGAGAATAAAAAATGCTCAAAAGCATGCCACTAGAGTCCCAATATTATAGCTACAACATGTATTTGATTTCACTGAAAAAGAGTTTGTACAATAGCTCCACACTGCAAATAACAACTATCCAACCCCTCAAATGACTTGAGTTGGACTACATATAGAAAATAGAAGTCATGAAACCTCATTGGGTCGACATTTGATCCAAAACACATCATAAATGTACTCTATGAGTCATTACCTATAATCTAGGGAAGTTAGAAACCATTTCCTCAAATTTAGTTAATAACTACGAGTGTGTGTATCCTTGATTAATTACATTATCCCCCCACAAAGACAGGCAAAACGAAACTCTCCTACAAAAAATACACCTCACGGGACAACTAAAAATCGAATTTTGGATTTTTTATAGCTTGAAAATTGTCCAAAGGAATCCAAAATAGAAGCGTCACTCCTGTTAGTAGAAGCATCACACCTCCCAGCAGAAGCATCATGCCTCTTTGGAGCTGAATTTGACTAAATTTTAGGCACACATTTTCAAATTTGAAATTTAGGCTAGGTAGCCCTGTGTGTCTTATTTCCATTTCACGCTAATGAGAAAATACCCCCTGGAAGGTCTTCAAAAACTGATTCTCCCAACCTCACTCCAGAAGCACTGCGCATAGGCAAAATGAGTGGCAGAAGCATGAAAAAGTGGTGTTTTTTGAATTTTTATTCAAAACTGGAAGATGACGTGAAAACATGAGGTCATATTTGTGATGTAGAAGTAAAAATCCATCCAACCATATAATATTTTCTTCATTTATATTCTTTGAGAAAAAGCATCGTGCCGCTGTGCAACGCTTCTACAAAAACCAATTTTTTAGATTTTTCAAAAAAATCACCAAAAATGCTAAAAATCCTCAAAATATTCCAAAATTTGGTTTATGAAATCCTTGGATGATGGGTTAAATATCTGAGGCATCATCAAGTAGGTACAAATTATCCTTCTCCTTAAGCTTAATTAGGGTTTCCTTAAGATTTTTTCTCAAGTTCTTCACCCTCACCTTGGCAATTTGGTTCCTTGTGAAATAATGCCTCACCATATGCCTTTGGAGGTTTTTATCTCTTCTTGCCTTCTTCAAAAATATTCTCAATATGAATTTTTACCCTTTCATGCCACAACTCTTTATCTTGCTCAATTTCAGCAGCTATCAATTCATCAAAGGTTAACTGAGCTAATGGTGGAGATGGCTCTCTTTCTTGCTATTTTTTCTTAGTTAACCCTCTTGTTCTTAGCCTCCTTGGATTTGTTTTATTATATGTGTCCTCTAGCTGCTAAATATCCACCACTTCTTTACCTTTGCCCTTTTTTTCCTCAATACTAGCCTTTGGTTTTCTTTGGACTAGTTGTTTAACTTTCAACTTCATATTCTCTTGTTGTAAGAAGGTAATCGAGACGTTTTCCCTTGAGAGGCTATCCCTCAGCTCTGCTATCTCTACATATTTTTCCTTTATAATCTCCTCAGTTATATTATCTTTCACCTACTCTACCATTTCAACCTCCATGGGCACTTGTTCTTCATTATGATGCAATGGTGGCTCATCCTCATGCATGAGTGGCTCACTATCATGACTAGGTGGATTCTCCATGTTTTGTCTTTGTTTAGCTGTAGTATTAGGTGCAGGTACACCTTTGATTGTCTTGGGAGATAAAACCATCCTCTTTCCTTTCTCATAGTTTTGACTGATCTCAATCCTAGGCACCTTTGGAACCTCTATTTGCCTACTTGAAGAGGCAACCTCCTTTTGTTGTGTTGGTGTTGATGGTGTGCTATGGATGATGTGTGGGAAAGTAGTAGGAATTTATGCAACTGTCTCCATGAAAGTCTCCCAAGACATGTTGATTTTTGAGAGATGATGAAAAACAATAAGCTTGACCAAACCATGGTGGAACAAACTAGGATGATGATATTTTCCTTTTCTCTGTACCTTTTCAGTCATCTTGATCAAACTTGTGAACAAACAATTAGAAAAATTGAGTGGCTTAGTAGCAGTGAAGTGCATCAATAACCTGACATGGTACTGGTACAACATTGAGAATATCCCTTCACATGTAATATATTTCATAATTACCTTCATCAAAGGGGCATATTTATCAAGTAAATTCCTGAAAGGGAAAATGTGCTCAGGAGCATCTTTGTAATGAGGTTACAAAATTATTTTATAGTTATCAAGGTCCAAGTCCATCCCTTTGAACCATATTTCTCCATGGTTCGGGGTACCTATTGCTGAAGCAATAAAATCTGATGATGTGTTGAACGCAATGCCTACAATTATGGCCTTGTCTCTCCTGAAGTTAGTACCCAAAATTCTTGTCAATTGAGCATGACATCCTACCTCCTTGATTCTCTCACAAAACCTCAAATAAACATTGTTTTCAAAACATCTCTTGGAAAAAGGGGAAGCATTGATTTCTTGAAAGCTAGATGGATCAAACCTGGAATGGTGGCCTCCCTTATGAATTTTCTTTTTAGCCTCCATGGTTTTTTTCATTCAAGATAAAACCTTAGCTAGATGTAGTGGGTAGGGAAGAGGGAGATTTAGGAAAATAGGGGATAGTGGTAAGGTAGTTTTAGGGGAAGAAATGGGGTGGAAGGAAGCTAGGGAAAAATCCCTAAAAAATTGGGGAGGTAGGGTAATTTTTTGGCTTTAAACTGCAAGTGAAATTTATGGAAATGGGCATGAAGAAGGTGCCCAAAAGGTCAAAACACAGGGATTTCCTATTTTTCCTACAAAAATGTAGTGAAATTAGGGTTTTGATGAAAATGATGGCAAGAGGGTTGTGAGTGATAGGTAGTGTTAGGATAGGGTATATGGAGGATTTATGAAGGTTTTAGATGGTTATATTAGGGTTTTATCAGCTGAAACAAGCCAAATATGGAGAATACCAAAAACGTAGTGGAGAATACCTAAGGAAGGAATCCACTCATTTTTCTGATGGAGAGTGTCCACTTACTAGTTTGGAGGTGTAGGAACCTTTGTGCAGTTGTTTTTAACCCTGGAAAACTAATTTGGAGCTCAAAAATCAAAAGTGTAACACATGCCAGAAATGTAGTGTAACACCTCAGAAGCGTAGCACAACACCTCTAGAAGCATAGCGTAATATTTTTGGTACAAATTTACTTGTTTTTATTCAACCCTTAGCAGTTGTGGTGTATGATGGCGAGAAGAGAGGAACTCTATCGAACATAAAAGGATTAAATGAGTTGAAGAAACCTCTTTTTCCTTTTATAACAATCACAAAATCGCTTTTTTTGTCTTCTAGTGAAATCATATAAAATTTGAGAAATACTTTGCTTTTTTTGAAAACTTGATCATGTAACATGCTTTAGTTGAAGAAAGACAAATTTCCTTTACTTATTTTCCCATATTTTCTAACTCCCTATGTAAATGACTTATATGGTGAAAATGTCATTTTGTTTGCCTTATTTCATGACATAATTTGACCTTATGGTAGTGAAACCAAAGAGACCTAGACTTAGACCTAGATGAAGGTGTGGTGAATGACCCAAGGCCCTAGATGATAATGGATGACATGACCTCTGAAATAATTAAAACCATGAATGGAGTGAAGGGAGTAGCATTTCAAACCTACACACATTTAGAGAACAAAATTTTATCTGAAAATTGACTTGAAAACATGAAATTTTGACCTAGGACCACTACTAAGTAAACCTAAAAAGAGTATTTTTTATCACTAAACATTAAGACACTAACAAATTGCATGCCTTTGTATTGTAAATTTTATTATAATTCTACTATAAATTTATTTTATAACATTATTTTGGGAAATGTTTTAACTATATTGTCATCTCGATGTGGAATAGAAATATTATTTGATTATTTTCATTAGGGTCGAGTTATGGGTTAATTACTTTACGAGCTTAGGGATAAGGGGTTATTAATTTTTAAGGGTTAGGGGTTAGTGGTTTAAGGGCTTAGGGGAATGTGGTTAAGGTGTTAGGTGGTTAACTTGGACCTAGAGGATTTAGATGTTAATCATGGGTTTTTATGGAGAATTATTAATAAGTTTTTAAAGTATATTATGAAAAATACAACATTAAGAAAGAGTATTCCATTATAAATATGAATGCAAAATAATATCGATATGTTTTTTTATTATGGTTGTGAATATATATCTCAGAAAGTCTCACTTCCTATATGTCAAGAAAAATAGCATCTTTCTTATATTTTTTCAACATATTTTTAAATATATTGAGAAATTTCATAAGAATCATAATTTATTTGTTGTCTTTGTTTTCCTTATATATTATATTTGTAAAGTGATTTTATATCGATGTTTCACTATTTTCTATATATACTAATATTACTTTATTTATTGTAATTATATAGTATCAACCCCCTAGGGCATTGCTTGATGAGGAACAGGTGGTTGTAGTACCAGAATTTGTTCAAGAACATGGAGTGATTGATATTAACCATAAAGCTAATGATCCTATGGAAGAAGATAATGACGTTGATAACATAGTTGAAGAATATGGGATAAAAAAAATTGATCCATGAGGCATTTAATAATGTTGGAATAGATGATGACAATAACTAGTATGATGACTGTGAATTTGATTTCCATGTACTTGCGATGGCAACTAAACCAAGTTTATGAATGCTCAAAAACATCTCTTCTCTCTGCAGTATTTTTTCTAGACAACTTAAGGGTGGTGAATGGTTTTTCAAATGCGTGTGACACAACTCCTAAGGCATGAAATATATTTTGTGACAATTAGTACTATATACATGATAAAGAAATTAATTTTTTCGTTGCTTTTAATGTTAGTACATTCATATGAATTGTTTAATTAATTTTTATGAAAATTAATGACGCCTCAATGAATCACTCATAATTTATTATATGTCTATCTTATTCTCCTACTTCCAGCATTTAAGGATATGAGTCATGCCATGAATGTAAAAATGATGGCTAGCTAGGAAATAATTATCATTTGTGTCAAGATTATTGTTACTTATTGCAGGCCCACCCCTAAGCACCAATTCACCACTTAACATTTACCAATTAGTTGAAATTATTCTTTAATTAATAGACCCCACACAGAGTGACCTGTGAAAGGGGCCAACGTTGAAATTTTTCAGTTTGTGCTGATATGCATTGAAATTTGACACGGTTATAGTAGATACATGCATCGACATTATGGGAGGGTATGGAGACTAATATACGAATATGGGAGGGTTTGGAAAAGTGTATAAATTAGTAAGATGTTTTGAATTATTATTATTTTCTAAAATGAGTTATCATCGAGTGGATAAAATGAACAATATGTTTTGAGTTATTATTATTTGCTTGTTATATTTTAAACAATTAGTCCAAACATTATTTCATTCCATTCATCATGGTGTTAATTATTTCTTAAGCTTCTCTTCAACCCCATATATCATATTATTTCTTTCTACTTCTTTTGGTTTCATTCCCACTTGGACATTTTTTTTACTCAATAGGTTCCTTGAGGTCAATCCTCCATCCTTATAGATTTTATCCTCTATTGGTTCTCTTAGTCATTGGGTAAACATAGAAAACTTATATTCCTCATACATTTTTATAGATTGAGTTCCATAGGCTTAATTCCACCCAAACACACATGCACTTTATGATTTGGAACTCTCACTCCCAACACTCTTATGTTGCATCACCTTCTATACCTCCTATACACTTCACCCTCCAATATCAACAATTATATATTTTGGTTTCAAATGATATTTAAAATTTTCCTTAGCCATTTATCCACATAGGATTTAATTTTCAACATTCACCCTATTCATTCCCCACCTAATATTTAATTTGTATATGTCTATGAAAGTATCTAGATTTTCTATTTATTCATGTTTTTTTGCAATGATGACTTTCCAAATGAGGAGGAATGTAGCCTCTTTACTATCATTTAGTTATTTTTCAACACATTTATTAAGCTCTACTTTTACAACTTGGGATTTCCACCCTAACTTCAAACTTGATACCAAAATTTCCTTATCCAAATATGACGGAAAAATGCATAAACACGTTTTGGATTATTAGATTTGTATCTTATTACTTTCTTTATATACATACATAAATATAATAGATTGACATTTGTTTCTTTCTAGAAACTACTTAATATATTTTTCCACCTTTCTCTCTCTATGTATTTCTTTCTACCCCTCCCTCTCTCATTCTCTCTCCTCCTTGCTCTCCCTCCATTTCTCTCCCACCTCCCTCTATCTCCCCCTATCTCTCTCCACCCTCCAACTCCATCACTATCTCCATCCATATCTCCTTCTCTCCCCCCATTCTCTCCATCTCTCCTTATTTGTCTCTCTATATGATCCCCAAACATACATACTCTCTAATCTCCATCTCTCCCTTGTCACTCCCTATCTCTCTTTCTCCACTTTTCTCTCTCTATGTATTTCTTCTTCCCTCACTCTCTCCCCTTCCAAATCCATCTCTCTATCCCTCCCTCTCTCCTATATATACCTCCCTCTCTCATCCTATCTCTCAAGTTCTCTCTCTCATCTTAGGTCAAGCTCAACCTAGAGATCCAAATTATCCAAAAATTTAGATGATTTCAATAAATATTCATCTCCAAACTTGACAACACTAGTAAAATATGCTTCTTGGCTTACTTTCAACAAAATTTGAATCTATCCAACTTCCAATGAGTGTTCTCTTAATGATTCCACACCTTTTTATCAACCCTACACATTGCATACCAAAGGAGCCTTTAAGTCATACCACGGTACAACCCTCATGTATGAGTAGCTCATAATTCTAGAATCCTTGATGATCTAGCCTAATCCCATGTAGTTATGTCAACATTGGAGGTTTTACAAACCCATCCTTCATAAAGGAATTATTACTATTAGAGTTTGGTAAGTAAACCCTTAAATTTCTGAAAACATTACATTTAATTCAGATAATATAAAGCCTTGAATCCACTCATTGGTAGATTTCCAAATACCTCACTTGCATGTCCAAATATGTGTGGAAGAAGTTGGTATCCCCTGAGATTACCCCATCCACCGTTAAACCTTTGAGCTTATCATTTCCACCCATCTCAACCCAAGTATCTATCAAAATATACCCATGGAGCTAGCAATGAGAATGGTCTTAATAAATATTGAGTTCATTGATGCAGCCTTATACTACAATATACTCATTGGATTTAGCTATATGTATGCTATGCTAGTCATCTATTCATCAATATTTCATATGATGATGATTAATCATAATAGGAAGGTTATTACCATCAACCAAATCATGCACTATGAACCCTAAACAATATCTAACCTAGACACCATACTTCACCTCATAAGGGTAAGTCAAGATTTTTGCAATACATCCAAATTGGGTCTAAGATCTTCGAATATTCTACGTCACTTGAAACATATCAAGGTGAACTACCTTTGGTTTAGCATATAGCTTCAAACCAATTGTGTATTCTAATGTCATTTGAGGTGATACCATCTACCACCTTATCTATGTCAAGGTCATCCTTTGTGTGTAATAAAAAACATTATGCTAAGGAGAGGGACCCACCTCCTACCTTGGTTGATTCAATGCATCCTTGGAAAGATATTCCATGTCCTACCTTGGCTAAGTATCTATATAATATTCAATAATAACTTCCCTAAGATCCTCTCGGAGCCCATGATACACATAATTGTGCACACATTTGTTACATTTCTAAATCTACTAGGCTTATTTCCCATAGTAGCGACTCCTTCCCCTTAGGTATCAACATCTACCCTTCATCCTTGGGTAAGGATGCAAGTGTCTTTTAGCTAAAATCTCCTTTTTTGCATTCTCTAAAAATCTATAGGCACCTTAGTAACTCATCATGCGTCACAAACATGTGATATTTATGGGAAAAAAAATCCAATCAAACCAACTCATGTCTGTGAGAAGTCCATCACCCCTCCTTCCCACATCCATCACTTAGGTGAGGAAATTATAGAGGTAACAATGACGCCTAACTACCCATGGGATTTAATGCATCATCAATCCTTCTTCCTCCCCTAGGTTTTGTTTCAACTTTCCCCATCCTAACAAACTTTTGTAGCTAAAACAAAACATTTCATTCTCCATGGATATGTTGATTGTCTTAAGAACTTGATCCCTACCCAATATACATTTGAAGAGGGAAATATGACTAGTATTTATCCCACTATTAAAGTGGTAATTAACACTAGACATCAAAATAATAATTATCCTTGAAGAAACATGTTCCATAAAGGAATTACTTGCATTTTAAATCCCTCTTTTAAGAGTTTCTTATTGTACACTAAAATTCCTAGATTCAGTCCATCCATTTTCGAACAACACATCAACCCATGGAAAGTTACAACCATTCTATGGAAAAAACAAAGGCTTATTCAACCATCCATAACTATGGCCATCAAGTATGAGTTCGAAAATTTTCATAAATATAGCTTTATCTATCCCATCACATGAACATCACAGATCTCCAACGTCATTCTTGTGAACATAAATCAAGGCACTATCTACATTTTTATTGATTTTAGGATTTTAGTCAAGATTGTCCCAAAGACAATTCCCTAACACCATTCATTGATCAATATATTTAAAAATGCACTGATCATGTGGTATTTTATTTTATGGGTGGATTCTTTAGGTATAACCAAATCTAGATTCACCATACGAAATCAATATAAAATTGCTTCCACCAAACCATGGTGCATTTTCACCTATTGTGTTATTCTCTTTGGTCTCAAAAATTTTGGAGACACCTTCAAAAAAACCATGACATTTATCTTTAATGACCTTTTTCATATAATATTGGCCTATATTAATTACCTCACTGCTCATTCTCAGAACCAATCCCAACATCTAGAAGACCTTTCCATAATCTTTCAATGATGTAAAAAATACAGATAATTCTTGGAACCCATCAAAGGTGTCTTCTATATCACATTTGGACACATATTTAGTTTCATAATTTCCTAGTAGGGAATCTTGGTGGACCCTCTTAAATTTTAGGCCATCAAAAAAACACAACCCCCCCTCTCTGCAAAGTTCGTGTGCTTCCAACCTAGAGCTAGGGGTCTTGATAAAAAAATAGGTGTTTTTGAAAAATGTTAATTCCTTGATTATGGGATACAAATATATTTCAAATTCACACCCAAAGGGGCATAGTTCTCAACTATATAGTTGGTTTCAATATAGATCCCTAAGGAAGGTATGTGGGTAGCCCATTTTCTTCACTATAGAAAAATGAGGTCCTTAGTTTATGTCTCTCTTCCAACCAACCCTATCACTATCTCCCTCCCTCACTCCTACTCTCTCTCCCCCTCTCCCCACCATTCATGTTTGTGTCTCCCTCCCTCTATCTCTTACCCTTCTCTCCCTCTCTCAATTTTTTATGTAACTAGATCACAAAAAATTTATATCAACGACTTCAAAATTATCCTCTTCGAGGGGGAAACCTCCTTTACATCACATAAGTGAAAAATTATTGAATGATACAAAGGACTAGACCTCATTTCTATATATAGGAGTCTAAGGGGTCACAATATAATTATAGCCTATATAACAATAATAATCCAAGGACACAACAATAATAATAGTGGGCTTATATGGGGTACAACAATAAAAATATGGGGGCTACATGGGCACAACAATTACAATAGGGGTATACACTAACAATAACAATAAATGGGCTACACTAGTATTGTAGAGACTTAACATGCCCATCTCCTTCAAAAAAGTGGTGTCCTCAACGCTTGAGTAGTTTTGGATGCTTCTGTATAAAATTCTCATCCTCCTATGTGGAATCTTCAGCATGTAAGTTCTTCCACTTAATGAGATACTATGAAATTGATTGATTTCATAGTTATGGGGTTCTTGTTTTCATGACTACTTTAGGCTCAAATATGATTTTTCATTATTCATAAAGTTCTTGAAATATTTTTTGAATTCAGAGCTTGTCACTGATAACCATCTTTAAGCATGAAACATGGAAAATTGGGTGTACTCGAGAAGATGTAGAAAACTCCAATTTGTATGTCTTAGTACCAATATTTTACAACACCTTGTAAGGAACATATTACTTGGGTGATAATTTATTATCCTTATTAGCTTGCTTGAGGTACATTTTTTTGTATGGTTGCAGCCTTAAAAATACCCAATCACCTACATCAAAACGTCTTTCACTATGATGTTGATAAACCTATTGTTTCATTCGATTTTGAGCCATAGTGAGGTTATCCTTTGAGAGTTGGAGAACTTGTAGTCGATGCTTAATGTGATATTCCACTTCTTGAACCTTAGAATTTTCCCTTAAATATGATGTGATGGATGGTGGATGATATCCATAAAGTTCCATAAATGGGGTAATTTTTGTTGTAGTATGGAAGGAAGTGTTATACCATCATTTAGCCAGAGGTAACAACTTGACCCATTGTGTTTATTTATCAGATACAAAGCAAAAAATATATCCTTCCAAAAATTTGTTCATTATCTCAGTTTTCCCATCAGATTGAAGATGATAAGATGAACAATGAGCTAATTGAGTACCCAGACAAGAAAATAATCCCATCCAAAAATTTACCGTGAAAATGGGATCTCTTTCGCTTACAAGAATCTTTGGGTTTCCATTTAGTTTTTGAATTGTTTCCATAAATGTAGTGGAAACTGTACTGAATTTAAATGGATGTGATAATGCATAGAAGTGTACATTTTGGTAAGTATATCAACTACCACCATGATGACATTATTTCCTTCAGACTCGGGTAACCTGTCATAAAATCCATTGAGACCTCCTCCCAACATTGACTTTGAATGGTTAAAGGTTGTAACGGACCAAATTATTGTATCAAATTTATTTTGTTGGAAAACCAAACATTCCACCAAAAAGTTATGAACATCGTATTTAAGGCCATCCCAAAAAATTCCTTCTTGACCTTGTGGTAAGTTAATAAAAATCTTAAGTGCCCTCTTAAGGGGGAGGTGTGCGATTCCAAAAGAATCTTTTGTTTGAGTTGGGGATTATTATAGAGATATAAGTGATCGTTATACCATAATGAATCATTTTTCCAGATAAATGTATCAGATCTATTGGGATATTTTTGAAACTTTTTAATGAGTGTCCACACCTCTTCTCCATTCTTCCATTCATCCCTTTCTTCATTTATCCTATCAGGTTGGATAATAGAAATTAAACAAAGCAATGCTTTTACATCCTCATCATCCTTTCTTGAGAGTGCATCTGCAAAAACATTTTACTTCCCTTTTTTGTAGAGGATTTCAAAGTCATAACCCAACATCTTGGTGACCCATTTTTTCTTCTCTTCTAAAGTTAATATTTTTTCCAAAAAATATTTAAGACTATCATGATCTGTTTTTACCTTGAAGGGTCTTCCCATCAGGTAATTTTTCCATTTATTTAGTGAATTTAGTATTTCCAACATTTCCTTCTCATAAATAGGCTTGTGTAAATACTTTCCCTTGATTTGATGACTTTTAAAAGCAATAGATCTTCCTTATTGCATTAAAACAATACCAATTCCATTTCATGAGGCATCACATTCCACAATGCTTTTGTGAAATCTGTTGTAGCTAATACCGGTGCTTAGAACATTTCCTCTTTAATATGTTCAAAGGACTTAGTTGCTTTTGGAGTCCAAGAAAGTGCATCTTTCTTCAGTAATGTTGTTATAGGCGTTGTTATTCTCCCACAAATCTTGAAAAAGTTGCAATAATACCATGTCAACTTGAGAAAACCTCGAAGATGCTTTAGGGTTGTAGGGATTTACCTTTACTTAATGGATTTAATTTTGTTAGGGTCTACCTTAACACGCTCATGAGATACAATATGACCCAAATATTCCACCTCCTGTACTCCAAAGAAGAATTTGGAGGTTTTTTCATGTAATTTCTTCTCCTCAAATAGTTTGAGCACCCTATCAACATGTTGAACATGATCCTTCCAAGACTTGTTGTATATTAGTATATCATCAAAAAATAATAATAAAAAAACTCTAAGGAAGGGTTTGAAAATGGAATCCATCAAACCTTGAAATGTGGAAGGTGCATTAGTAAGGCCAAAATGAATGACCAAAAAATCATAATGGCCTTCATGAGTTCTAGTTTTTTTTTTTTTTCTTCAGAATGTCTTTAGTCTTCATTCTAATTTGATGATATCCTGAACGAAGATCCAACTTGGTGAAGTAAATTGATTCATGTAATTCATCCAAAAATTCATCAATGACTGGAATTGGAAATTTATCTTTAATAGTGAGCTTTTTTAGCTCCCTATAATCCAGACACATACGCCATGATCCATCGTCCTTGTGCACCAATACTACTAGAGAAAATAAAGAATTTTGACTCACCTGTATGGACTCTCTTTTTAAAAATATTCAGTCCTACCATGGAAGGGACTTGATGGATAGCGCTACCGTCTTTGAGAAATTGCAATTATCTAGGGAAAAACTCCTTTCAAACCTGCTTTTCCCTAATCCTCACAAATATTTTCAAAGAATATTTTGCATTTACCCTTGAAGATGGACTCACTTAAGAAGTCTGAAACATTGGGTTATTAAAAAATCGAAATAGGTTATTCCTCTCTTCTGAAATCTAATTCACCAGTATGGACTCTCATTTTAAAAATATCTAGTCCTACCATCGAAGGGACTTGATGGTCAACTCTACCCTTTTTGAGAAATTATGATTATCTAGGGAAAAACTCCTTTCAAAAATGCTTTGCCCTAATCCTCACAAATATTTTCAAAGAATATTTGGCGTTTACCCATGAAGATGGACCCACTTAAGAAGTCTGAAATGTTGGGTTATTAAAAACTCGGAACTAGTTACCTCTCTTTTGAAATCTGAATCACATGTATGGACTCTCTTTTTAAAAAGATTCAGTCCTACCATGGAAGGGACTTGATGGACAACACTACCCTCTTTGAGAAATTTCGATTATCTAGGGAAAAACTCCTTTCAAACATGATTTTCCCTAATCCTTACAAATATTTTAAAAGAATGTTTGGCATTTACCCCTGAAGATGGAATCACTTAAGAAGTCTGAAAAGTTAGGTTATTAAAATCTTGTAATAGGTTATTCCTCTCTTCTGAAATCTAATTCACTTGTATGGACTCTATTTTTAAAAATATTCAGTCCTACCATAAAAGATAATTGATGGAAAACGCTACCCTCTTTGAGAAATAACGCTTATCTAGGGCACAACTCCTTTCAAACCTGCTTTGCCCTAATCCTCACAAATATTTTCAAAGAATATTTGGCGTTTACCCCTGAAGATGGACTAACTTAAGAAGTTTGAAACATTGGGCTATTAAAAACTCGAAACAGATTATTCCTCTCTTCTGAAATCTAATTCACCTATATGGACTCTCTTTTTAAAAATATTCAGTCCTACCATGGAAGGGACTTGATGGACAATGCTACCCTCCTTGAGAAATTGCGATTATCTAGGGCAAAACTCCTTTCAAACCTAATTTTCCCTAATCCTCACAAATATTTTCAAAGAATATTTTGCGTTTACCCCTGAAGATGGACTCACTTAAGAAGTCTGAAAAGTTGGGTTATTAAAAACTTGGAACAATTTATTCCTCTCTTTTGAAATCTATTCACCTGTATGGACTCTCTTTTTAAAAATATTCAATCCTACCATGGAAGGGACGTGATGGACAACACTACCATCTTTGAGAAAATTACGATTATCTAGGGAAAAAATCCTTTAAAACTCGATTTGCCCTAATCCTCACAGATCTTTTCAAAGAATATTTGGTGTTTACCCCTGAAGATCGACTCAATTAAGAAGTCCAAAATGTTGGGTTATTAAAAACTTGGAACAGGTTATTCCTCTTTTCTGAAATCTAATTCACCTGGACTCTATTTTTAAAAAGATCCAGTCCTACCATGGAAGGGACTTGATGGAAATCACTACCCTCTTTGATAAATTGTGATTATCTAGGGAAAGAATCCTTTCAAACCTGCTTTGCCCTAATCCTCACAAATCTTTTCAAAGAATATTTGGCATTTAACCCTAAAGATGGAATCACTTAAGAAGTCCAAAACGTTGGGTTATTAAAAAATTGGAACATGTTATTCCTCTCTTCTGAAATATAATTCACCTATATGAACTCTCTTTAAAAAAAAAAAAAAACTTAGCTCAATTGAATTACACTGGCCTTTATCATTTCTGCAACCATATGTTCAATTTCACTCTTTTGGCATACATATATCTCTAAGGCGTGATGTTTGAAGGAAAACTTACTAGAATCAAGTGAATAACATGATCATAAACATGAATAGGTGAGAGGCCTTTGGGAGTCTCAAATACCTTGGAATGATTATCCAAGACATTTTGGAGATATGGATAAATAGATGATTTCGATGTTTGAACATCTAGTGAGAATAATTGTGCAATTATGCCCTATTTCTATTTCTTCAAAATATTTTTAATTCCATTAGAGCTAATTATCTTCCCTGGTTTCGTTGTCTTACCCTTAATTCAATTCCCTTTCCCTCCCAAACAAATATTCATGGAAAATTCTTGAAAATTGAAAGCTATCATCCCCAAATATTGTAACCATTGAAATCTTAGTACAACATCAACTCGAACTATTCAATAAATATTCCACCATTGTTATCTAGATATTATGGCACTTTCCATAGTTCCTCCATTCGCAACCATCACTTGACACTTTGGTGCTAGATATAGAGACAAATTTAATTCCTTGGCTATCTTACAATGAATAAAATTATGGGTACTACTTGAATCAATAAACACTATTACCTTTTTCTTCTTGATATATCCTTTTATCTTGAGAGTTTGAGGAGTGGTAATTCTCTCCAATGCATTACAAGATATGGTCAGATTCATTTCTTATTTCTCTAGGGATGGTTCTTGGTGTATATCCTCTTATTTGATGTTTCTTGTTCCTTTTATTCCTCCTCTTCACAATCTATGTAAAATAATTTATTCTCAACACATTTATGCCCCTTACTGTATTTGCTATCACAAATATAAAAATACCTTTTTCTCTTTTTTCCTCCAGTTTTTGTGGTGTCAACCTTGTAGTTTGTGGAAGGCTAGAAGCAACAACACTTCCCTATTTATAGTTGTGAGTGGTAGACTTCCTTCTTTCCATAATTTTTCTTTCAAATTTTATTTTCACCTTGAATGCCCTCTGCAATGAATCAAGTTCCCAAAGGAAAACCACATGTTGGATGTTATCCTTTAAAGTTCCTATGAATACATCAATTCTATGCTCCTCTGGAATATCATTTATCTTTATATTAAATATTCGGAAGTCCTTAATGTGCTCCTCCATTGAACCCTTTTCTTTGATATTTATCAATTGGCTAAAGAAGGTATTTCTCTTTGTATCTTCATAATGTGCTAGCAATTAGTTCGCAAAAATTATCCAAGTGACAATTGATTTATGAGAACAAATCCATCGAACCACAAAAATTGGTTTTTTTCTAAATATGAAGATGCAATGCGTACCTTTTATGTGTTCGACACATTATGTAGATCAAATAATTTCTCCATATCTAGTGTCCATGTTACCGAATCCTTTCCATCAAACTTCCTCATATCAATATTTGGAATGCGTTTAATTTTCAATCCACTATTGAAGTCTCTAAAATCAAAATTTGTATTCCTTTTATCCTCATCATGATTTTCATGCAGTACCTTGTCACCACTAGGAAGCAATTCTTGTAGCAACTTTGTCAAACCTTCATTCAAATCTTCCAGGTCCCTTTTCATTTATGTTTTTAAACCATCCTTCAAACCTTACATCTTAACATTTATTTCATCCTTCAAATATTTCAAGTATGCTTTTATACCATTCTTCATATCTTTCATTTCATTTTTGGCTACTCTTTGCGATAGTGAAATTTTTTGCATTTGGTCTCGTAATTTTGATATATCATGTTGCATTTATTCCTCTTCTTCATCTGTCATAGTAGATCTTTATGGTTGCTTACTACATGTGTCCATTTTTTTTCTTTGAGGAATTTTGCAATCAAACAACGATTTATATGCTTCACTGTGTCCTTTAAATCACTTCAAACTAATTTTTCAATCAACAATTATGAAAATTTATAAAAAAAATACACACCTTTTTCTTTCTTTTTAGGAGCCCAATATTGAAATTATTGTATATTTGTAATTTCGCCTCTTCAAGGTCTAAAATTACTTCCTGTGGTATCCCTAAGAATCTCATTTCCAATGCCATGATTCAGACCAAAATTTGATTCTTCAATATAAAGTTATTGCAAATCTCCCACAATAACCTGATTATGGACTAGTTTAGTATTGAGAATTTTTACGGAATTCCACGTGTCATTGTTTCAACTTTCGGCCCTGAAATTGATAGACGAGAAACTACAATTTTTTTGATTTCTATCCCTTCTTACAAAATTCAATTCAGATTCCTGAAAATACATTTATGATGATTTTCTCGAGGGCGCTTGTTTAATAATGAATTATAGAGGATGCATAAACCCTAACTTATTCTGCCCATATATACGAAAATGTTATAGTTAAACGAGATCTTAAATTCCTAGAGATATTTTACCAAGGTTTCGTCTCCACTTTTTTCAAATTTTAGCTTCTTAAGCTTTGTAGAAAAAAATTATAGCAAAAATTCCAAGATGTCCTGTTTGAAGCAGCGAAACCCTAAAATGAAAAGCTCTAATACTGAATGTTACGTAAGCAAGCCATAAAAAATATAGATCAAGGACCTCAAAATTAGCATCTTTGAGGGGGAAACCTCCTTTAAATCACATAAATGAACAATTCTTGAATGATACAAATGACTAGACCTCCTTTATATATAGGATTCTAAGGGGTCACAATATAATTAATGCCTACATAACAATAATAATGTAAGGACACAACAATAACAATTGGGGGCTACACTATCAATAACAATAAAGGGGCTACACTAGTATTGTAGGGATCTAACACAACTCCTTCTCTCCCCTCTCCTTCATTCTATCTCCATCTCACCCTTGTCACTCCCTTTATCCCTCCATCTCTATGTCTTTGTTATTCTCTCCACACATATATAGAGTTAATGTATCATGATATATTAATATATATTATAATTTGAAAATTTTAATTTTATATTAAATTTAATATTGTATAAAAAAAGAAATTAAAAAAAAAAAAAAAAATGAAACCCAACACATAATAGCCATATATATAACATAAAAATTAAAATAAAATCCAAAGCATTGTTACCCTATCGTGCAAGCCTACCTTTGCCCATCTCTCAGTTGTAAGAGGAAAGCCTCCGCAATCACGACAGAGCCTGCCTTCGCTAGCCTCTAAGCTGCAAGAGGATGTTGAGGCTTCACCATCACACGTTGCCTACGTAAACCCACTTCATGGCTTCAAGAGGATGAGCCTGATTTTCCATCGCGAAAAAATTACAGAGAAATTCCATTATTGTTCATTTCCATAACACCCACCTCTAAGATGCAAGAGGAAGAGCCTCTGCCATCGTGACAAGACATGAGGGAGAGACAGATTTAGGACCTTGGGAACAGAAAAGTAACAGAAAAGAGACGTTGCATTTGTTTCCAAAATGTGTTATGTAAGTGTCAGCTTATTGGCATTGTATAGGCCTGAATTTTGTGTATATATATGCCTAGAACAAATTATTGCAAGAGAATTATTTTCTAGCGCCTATAGCTTATTTTTGTAAACTAAACCTTAGGTCTCTTGAATATGAGAATATTGAGGGCTAAATTAGGACTTTATTTTCATCGTAGCAATTATTCAACCATATGACCTAAGTATTTGTAAGGGCGTTGTTTGAGAATGAGGGTCACTGTGATTGTCTTAGGGCTACCCTAGCCCCACGATAATATTATGTTTTATCATTTTTTTCGTATATATTTTTTACATTCTACCCATTGTTTTAGAAAAAATTTCCTACCTTTGGTATTAATCGTACCTCTGTCATTTGAAACCCTCACAAAACTTGGTAGGGGGTTGTACAAGGAGTAGCATTTCATGCTTACTTGAAAAACTGATTGTACATAGGCACCACTTATATCATAAGGTGGGGGGGTAATTTGGAATTTTCTATTGTATATATTTGTATAGTTCTGTAACATTGAGCCAGGAAACACATCATACTTCCAATGATGGTTGAGAGTTACAATGTAAACTATTACTAGTGGTAGTACTGCATTGAACTAGGGCTTTCTTTGTAGTGAAAATGAGATTTTAAGCCTTGCTAGAGGATTACATGAAGGAAACATATTTCTCTAACACTATCATGATTTTTAATTATGGTATGACGTCAAATTTGGCTATGCATTAGATTAAATTTTGACATACTTCAATTCGTGTAAATATGATAATTTTGATCAGTACAGATGTTAAGAATTGGTTCTTTATTTTTAACTTGCTCACTACTTATTTGTTTTTCCTCAGAGGCATGTTTCTCTTTATAATGAAAAATTTCATGGAGTTTAGAAATTGATAGAATGTGTTTTGAGAGCCATTGAATAAAGTTCTAGCTGATGAAAAATTGCATGGAGTTTAAAAATGATTAATTACAGTGTGTTTTGAGAGCCATTAAAATAAATAGGCTTCTTGAGGGCTAAATTATGCCTCTTCTAGGAAAACCTATCCTTTTGGTAGCTTCTAGACCAATATTTTTACATAAAATATATTTCCTTTCTTTGATACATGAGCCCTTCAAAGGAATTTACATCATGACCTTGAATTTGACTCTTTTTCACAACCCTAGAGCACTCAATGGGTGATTTTACCTAGGAAAAATAACAAATGGGAAAGAAAACCATTTCATAATAAAATAATTTTCTTTTTACAAATAAATATTTTATTTTCTTTCTTTTAAAAAGTATGATAATTACATCTAGTCATGACATCATTATAATTATGAAGACCAACACTAGTTACTTCTTCAACAAAGCTTATTCAAACCCTAACAATGTTCTTTTTCCATAACCATGAAAAATTCCTCAAAATTGTGATTCAACCAAATTATAAAACAACTTACAATGACGATAATGTTCTTTAATAGAGCATGTGGGGAAGTTAAAGGGATGAGTATGTGAAGCGGACTTGTGTTTGATAAATTCTACGTCAATGTGACCTAATTTTTTGGATAAATTATTTTCAGTATTTCCTATATGAATATTAGTTGTGCTAGCTTCTAAGGATTTAAATAATTATTTTCCCCTTTCTGGTAAGTAATTTTTGATGGTGTATACAAAGAAATATTAGTTATAGTTCTCTTCATGCCTTTGACCAATTCATATTCTAGAGTTTCAATATACAAATTTGTGTTTGAGGTAGAAGTTACATGCTATGATATGGTTATAATAATAGATGTGTTATACTTGACTATCATCTAATTCTTTTTCAGATTGCACATAAACAACAAGTTAATTTTACAATGCTCGAATTTTTGTAAAAGGAACATTTAATTCCAACAAAAAAATAAAAAATTCCAACAAAACTAATTTTAATAATTATTTAATTTCTATACCAAGTCATAAAAATAATGTCACCAAAAAATCCAAAAAATAACTTCCCAAGGCCAAGCCAACCACCAAACAAGCCAAAAAAATAATTCCAAAGACCAATCCAACCACCAAACAATCTTCCTTAAAAAAAAAGATCTCTAATGGGTCAACAAGGTTGACCTTACCAAGAAGGTAACTTCTATAAATTTTGGCTTCAACAATCAGATCTACAACTTCAACTTCCAAAAACTCGAATCTGTGGTAAGCCAAGAATCACAGAAACTCTTACATGTGGGCCAATAATAGTAGGAGATTAGACTTATTTCTTTCTCTAATATTATTCTTTTCTTCACTAGGGTGGTTTATCGTCTTCTATCCTCCTCATACTACATTTTTATAGTAAATAAAATTCCAATATGTGTGTCACTATAGGAGGTCAAATTCCTCTTATTTATAGTCTTCACAAGGGCTAGAGTGGGCCTCTATAGGCTGACCTTATCATGGATGGCCAACTTCGTCATGGGTTCTTTCTAGATATTTCTAAAAATAAAAATAATATTTTATTTCTTGATACAATATGTCAATCGGGTCTATTAGATCATGACATAAACTTTGAATCAAAACAAAAACCCTAGAGCACTCAATGGGTGCTTAGACCTAGGAACCAAAAAATTTGAACATGAAACCCAAGCTTTAGTAAATAAAAATTATTTTACAATAATTTTATTTTTATTTTGATAATTACATAAGAGACACATAATTTCATGATCCAAATAAAATTATGAAGGCCAATACTAGTTACAAATTTCAATAGGAACTTGGCATGTTACATACCTTCAATGTCTTCTAGGTCAGATTGCTCCTCAACAAAAATTGTCTCTCCTTCTTTTGTAATTGAAATTTCTTCTTATCAGCGGAATTTATATGAAATGAAGTGCATGTGTGATGTCTCTCAAACAAGGTCAAATATCTACTTTATATAGCCTTTCAAGGGCTCTTTAATCCCAATGTGAGGCCAAGTTCAGCTAGCTAGCTGACCTGTTCTTGGGAGCACTATAAATTTTTTTCCAAAATATAAAATGATTTTCTTTCTTTGATACAAGTTCCCAAATGGGTCTTTACATAATGAAAATTACCTTTTGACTCAAGATAATCCTATAGGAATGCAATGGATGCCTGATATATTAACCAAAGGCTCAAGCATGAAACCAATGCTTTATAAAAAAATATTTTTACAAATTTCTTTCTTCTTTTGATCAATATATAATAATTACATCATGACATAAGAAAAATGACAATTATGAAGACCAAAACTAGTTACATTTCCCAACAGACACAGACAAAAGAATTTTGTTTCAACTGAGCCATATGAGTAACACCAATTATGTTTCCATTTTGAGTTTCTTGCTCAGTTTGGGACAAAGTTTCATTTGATACACAATGATAGCAAGAGGACTATGGTCCATGATATATGTTTCATGATGATATTGTCCAGTCCTCCAAGTGTAGTGAAACAAGATCTCTAAGGTAAAAGAAACATGATCTCTTCAATATGGCTTCTCTTCTATCCTTTTTTCCTCACCAAGGAAACCTACAAAACCTCTTGCAATTTTGGACATGAAGAAACCCTAGAAACCCTATGGTATTCGCACGCGTGAACATTAGAAGAAAAACTACAAAATTTTGAAATCTTGATGTGTCTTTCAATAGGTCGAAGATCCATCTTTATATAGTCATTCCAAGAGGCTCTAGTAGCTCTCTAGTCTAGGTCGACTTTTCCTTGGCTAACCGACTTGGTCTTGGGAGCCTTCTAGAAATTTCCAATTTCAAATTAATTTTTCTTTCCTTGATACAAATTCCCAAAAGGGTCTTTGAAAATATGGAAAGGACTCTTGACTCTTGACAAACCATAGGAGCATTCAATGGATTATTGACTTAATGACAAAGTGACTTGACCGTGAAACCCACACTTTACAAAAATCATCTTTTTTCTTCTTTTGATAGATAAATAAGAATTACATCATGACATGATTCAAATGAGAATTATGAAGATCAAAACTAGTTACATTCTTCAACATATTAAAGTATGTGGGTAATGTTTTGTAATGGAATATCAAATTATATCATATTATGTTGAGTTCTCAAGTTATCGAGTGAGTTCATTGGTTAGGATGAATAGGTTCTCATGTTCACAATTTTTTAAATATTACTTGAATATTTTAAATGCAAAGAACTTCCTTATAACCCACTTGTACTAAAATAATGTTATTGTGGTTTCGTTAAGACATTTCTCAACATATCTCATGACACCCACTAATAGTTTCTCTCATTTTATGGAGTGTTATAGGACCTTCAATCAATCAAGTTTTTTTCATATCTATCTTCTTCGAGTGATGGAAGTCTTGGTGAAGAAAAACTTGAGGTGGATATATTAGAAGAAAATTCCATAGACACATGGGAATTTTTCTTGTTAAAGGGGGGTCATGTTCTTATGATAATGATAGCATAGATGAAATCAAGGTGCCCTTGAGGTACAAACATCTAGCCAAACAATGGGCACCCAAGGATCTTCATGAAATACACATTGTTTTTTCTTTCAATGAAGCGATATACCACATTGCCCCATCGTCGTTACCTTGTTTGGGGTTATTTTTCATGGATGGCATAAAGGTATATTACACAGGATTAACTATATCGATGGAGTACGTCAGACCCTATTACAACTACAAAGAATGGGTACGACTCATCCAATATACAACAAGTATGTGAAGGTGTGGAGTGGTTGCAAATTATATACAAATTAAAGACAATGATGATTTTTTTTTCACAAATATGTATATTGATGGAAGGCCAAAAGCCGTAGGGAATATTGTAGGGTTTTTAAATAGTACACAACCCGTCACCACAAATAAGTAACCCAATTTCATATTCGAGGGACATTAAGGAATCTGTGTATTTGTATGTGCCATTAAATCAATAGATGCAGGGGAAGAGTTTCTCATTAATTACAATTTGAATAAAATAAATATAAATATTGCTATTATGGGGGTGATATGCATTCAATTTTACTCAACTTGTAAGAAATTTCTATTGCATTTTATGATTCTCATTCACTATGTGAAAGTTTCTATATAAATTTAGGCATATGTCAAAAGTGGTTTTCTTATTAATATAATGATGATTAATTACAGATTAATTGAAAATTATACTTATATGATAAATAGAGTGATAAGGGGATGGTATCAACCTTAGAGCAGTCCACAAATGCTTGTGAGGAAGAGTTTACTTATGATGCAATTTTTATGTCTGTCAATCCAATCCAAGCAATAAGGAAGCTTAAAATCATACATATGAGATAAAAGGCGAAATCAAAACCTTGCCGCAACAATTTTGTCAGTATGGGCTGAGAAACGCATTTAATTATCCCAATTACTTTTTTATCATTTTTTAATCTCATCCTTTATAAAAATTCTTTATTTTATAGAAGTTTTTGGCGGAGTACTATCCTCATGATACAAATATGGGTTGGGCCGACATTGGTAGCAATTTTGATGCTCCACCTGTGAGTGAGTCATCGGTCATTGACACCCATGCAATTTTTCAACCACCAACAACAATATTCTCACCCCTTGAAAAATGTACATCAAGATCTACACACGATGTTTTGGATGCAGATCATGATACAATTTCACAATTTGAAATGAGAAATCTGGGATCTTCCTGTGTCATTAGCACATGATCACTACCGATCATGTTTTTGGTAGATGATGAAAATGTCCCTATGAAAATAGAGAAAATTATAGGTATTTAAGAAGTGTTTTAAATATTAGGTATAAACTAAATGAAATTAATGTATAGTCTATGATTACTTTAAACTAATGATAATATCATTTTGTAGGAAATGGTGTATTTTATAGGCGTTTGCATGCTATAGCATTGTAGATATTCGGGTCGTCCATTCGCACAAACTGGAAATCTCGAGTTCCAAGTTAAAATATGAACTTATTAACAAGATGGTTGGCTTGTTCGATGATGGTACCTTCAACAAATCTGAAGTTACCTCAAAGGTAGGCCTACATTTAAAATATTTGCGGGACCAGTATAGGCCTCAATTGGAAAGGGCCAAGTGGCATGATTTCCCTCCATCGATTCCATATATGGAGTGGAGACAACTTGTGGTAGATGCAGATGAGAAGGTACTTCGAGAAGCAGGGAAGACTCCACCCGTACCAGGAAGGTATGAGGCACTTTTAATAATGTAATTATGGTGCTTTATCATCATTGCAACATATAATTAAGTTTTTGAATTTTTTAAATATAGGCTCCCAGATACTTCCAAAGCCACATAGGCTAGAATATACAAACATGGGAAACATCATCTTATCTCAGGTGGTTACTCGAAAATGGATACAAAAATTGTAAGTATATAAAAAAATAATTTGCATCCAAATTATAAATTGTTAACAATTTTAATTTAATATCACAGAAGAAGAAAAATTCATGTTCTAATGCAAAATTGTAGGGGACACAATTCAAAGAGGCTCCGACAGAGGAATACCTAAATATTTCTTTCAAGTGCAACTATCAAGTTGTGGTTGAATGGAGGACAAGCTTGGCGTGTTCACAGTCTTCCACCACCAAACATAACACTTAGGAAAATAAAAGAAATGAATAGAATTTATAAATAATTACGTGTACAATATATTAGTTATTATTTTTGTCCATAAAGTAATTTACTTGATTGTAAAAAGTAGGAAAGCAATGTAGATACAACACATGAGCCTACTGGCCATGGAGTGCCTCATCTTGAGACTGATGTTCAACTCGGCACTGGAGGTCTATTTTGTGTTATAAAAAAATTGTAGTTGGAATACAACTAAAAATATTTAAATTTAAATGGTGTATTAATTATAACCTTTATTGTTTCTACACCATAGCATGTACAGGATGTGGCCAAAGAAGAGGAGGAAGATATGGCCACATCTGAAAGTATTCCGCTTCCCTCCACTACTGAAGCAAGTAAATAACTCTCTACTACTCTTTTTATTAATAAAACATTTATAATATCATAAATATAAATATGAATTTAACTTTTCTTTCTTATTTAATTTTATGCTCGACCCCAATTACATCAACATAGTCGTATGACTAGGTCAATAACAAGAAATATTACACTGGAAACCACAACAACTGAAGGGGCCAAGATTATGACATCCTTGCTAACTTCATATTAAAAAAGAGAAAGAAACGTGATAAAAATGTTTGCACTTATTTATTTAGAGCCTTTTTTTTAGTACCACAATTATGACTAAAAGGTTAAATGCCTCATGGCATGTGCACATGTACCTTTAAACTATCTCAATAAAATGTCATGATTTTTCCATTGCAAAAAATTAGAATGGTTTTTTTTCATATTATGTAAACATATTTTTTGTGATACAAGGAGGGAGAATGCCATATATTTTATAAATTCATGGTATAAGTCAATTAATTCCATTACAAACACCGAGATCCTATAATAAGATTCTTGTTTTAAAATAAGCCTTTACACAATCTGTGCCAATGATAAGTCAACTATATACTAATTTTTATACCTACCCCACTCCACCATACACTACCACACTCCTAATTTAGGTGCTAGCTACTCCTGCTTCAATGCCTAATCACAACAATTTGTGATTTTGATGAAAATTTAAGTACATATGTGTGTAATGGTTATAACCTTAATGGGCTAGCATTGGTTTATCTCATCATCTCAAAATAACCTGGAAGATGAACATTTAACATTTCTGCCATTGTCACTTCGCACTATCTCATGAATGACCCTTTCTACAGATTATATGCATGAATTTATGGAACGACGTCACCTCTACCTATCCTATGATTTATTGTCATAACAAGTGAATAAATTACAATTGATGGATCTTTGTTGACAATATCCCATACTTATAAATTGTACTTTGTTAACTTGTTCTCACAATCAATCATGGCCTAGGTAGAGGGGATGGTCTGCCAAAAATTCATGCATATAATTTGTAGAAGGGGTCATATATGAGACAGTGTGAAGTGATGATGAAAAATGTTGGGCCTCCAAAATATCTTTAAAATTTCATACACTTTCACCTTCATTCTCATTTTTATTGCCTCATTTCATTACCTTGTCATTACATTACCCTACACTTTCATTACCATGTGGGTTCATATTTGGATTTTTCAAATTTACTAATTTCATGTATTTAGAGTGAATTTATGATTAAAAGTTAGAAAAATAACATGTATTTTCTTATACTTAAAAGTGACTTGAGTTTGATGACATATGCAGGCCATTTGGAAGCTTCTAAGGCACCCTTATATGGCCTCCAATACACAAATTCGAATTTCAGCTCAAAAAGTGGACCATATTCCAAGGAGAAAGATCATGGAGATCTTGAGATATTTATTGGATTTGTATCTAGTATGTAGGGATAAGTTGAGACCGGTATGGATATAGTAGATATTTAAGGGATTTAAATTTATTGAGAAGATATCCCTTATTCATGTATAAATAAGACGAGCATCCTTCACAGGAAGCTAAGAAGCTAAGAAGTTGTCAATTATTTATTAGCATCAACTTTATGATTGTTCATTCAACATTAGTAATATAATTTTCTCCAAATCATGAGTTATGAGTTTTGTTTGATTCTTAAGATGTGACAAATGTTCATGTGTGCTCATTGAGGAATGGATGGATCCCCGTCAACCACAATTCTCATACATTTGTAACATAGTTTCATTTATGTTATTTCCTTTCATGCATGTGTGCTTTACTTTCCACAAGTGTGTTCTGTTATGTGAAGATTGACTATTTGAAAAAAAATTAAAAGGGAAATGGAATGAATCAACTTTTTAGCGGAGCTAAATGGTTTAATTGTTGGATTACTGGTTAGTGAAAGCGAGGCAGGAAAATGAATGTGAAGGAAAATGAGATGAAGATTTTATTGAATGAATAAGTAGGAAGGTAATTGATAGGTTTTCAATTGGTGTGATGGATCTCATCTTTTATGTTACTCTGATCATGTTCTTTTTGAAAGAAATGTGGTCTTTGAGAGACACTGTTTTCTTATGGTCATTTTTTTGTCTTCCTAGAACCTGCAAAAACTTGGTACTTTTTTTTGCAATGAAATGTAAGATTATCAAAAGAGAGATGTGATCAATATCTCTATTTATGAGATTTACAAAAAAAAAAAAAAAGTAGTACTAATAAAACAAATTCACGAAAGAAAATCAAATAATTTTTTACTCATTTCGAAAGTAGTGCCTTGGTTTACCTATCATGTATTGTTGGCAATGTCTTGATTATTTTACTATTTCAAATTATGATGAAATATTTCTCATTATGTAGATATCATTGAGATATTTCCAATGACGTTTGAATCGTCGAAAATTGATGTCGTATGAGAAAGTTATGCTTATTTGACATTTTTGTAAAAAAATGAAAATTTTCATGCACGAGTTTGGCATGGGAACATGATGTTGATGTGAAAGATGAAATAGGCAGATGAGATGGCATGTTGATCATGAGTTTTAAATTAGAATGCATTGTTGACAGATAGATCATTGTGTTGAATACAAAGCTGCAAATTTTTTTTCAGCTGTAGAATGTGTACAATTTCTGTAGCTAAAATTCTGAACAGACAGTTAAATACACAGCTATGCATTTTTTTTATGAACAAATAATCAATCCATTCTTCAAATTAAATAGTACCTTCTCCAGAAAAATGAGCAAATTCCTATTTTATTGATGCAGCAAAAGGCTTTTGTTTTTTTTTTGCAAGAAAAGTGCCACGTGGCATCATCAGGGAATGCCACATGGAAGCACTAGAAGGTGCCATGTGGCATACATGCTATTGTGGATGCCGACTTGGTAGAGTTAAGTGGGCTACTAACTAGACAAGGTGACGTGGAAAAAAATTGGGCGATGACTGTGTAACATTGGCTAATGGTACGTTGTCATGTGGACCAATTGAATATCGCCATGTGGCAGCAAAAGCCTAACAAACAAAATTCAAAATTTTGGGAGAAGCTTCCAAGTGTTTAACTGCTCTAGGACACTTGTCAATCAATTTCATGTCATCAAAATATTTGATTTTTATTTGAACTCATCCTCTTGCCAAAAAAAAAGGATCTCACAACCAAAACTTTTTTCTATAAAAAATTGTGAAAATATTGATGCCAAAACTCAAATTTTTTGTTTTATTTTATTTCTTTTGTTGCAGGTTGAAAGCATGGAGAAAATTTTCTAACTTCTCTCTCTGCAAATTCTAGACTAGTTTATTTTCTTTGAGTTAGAATTTTAAACAAACATTTTATTTTAATCCATCTGTCACAAACATTTATGAGAATATAGCTGATTTTAAATCTGCGATATCTCCCTCATCCAAACTCCGATTCGACTGATTTTTTTTTAATTTGGGTGATTTTTCGCAAAGAATTCAAATATGATAGATTGGAGGTTTTTGTGATGTATATTTTGAGATGCAACACTCGGAATATCCACAATCTTCATTTTTAGTCGACGTTTCAAGTCTAAATCAAGACTCATCATCACGACAAACCTGCTGAGAAAAGAAGAGATTAGGGAAATAAATAGAGGAAAGGAAGAGATGAGAGAGCCGATCGGTTCTTAAATTTTTAATTTTTATTAGTTTATTATTTATTTTAGTTTATCAAATTTTTATTTCTAATTTTAATTATGACAAATTATATATTATTGTTTTTATTGATTTTTTTTATTTTTAAATTGCCCTAATTGTTTTTTAAAATTATTATTGTTTTTTAAATTGCCCTAATTGACAAATTCAAATATGATTTTTTTTTTTTTTTGCAAAATTTTTACCAAAATTTTCATATTTGATCTGCAAACTTGTCGCCCACAAATTATAAAACAAATATATTTGAGAAATAGAAATCAATTTTTCTTTTAAATTTTAGAATCAATGGTAAATTTAGATCTCTTAGTCATTTTTATTGAATAATTTTAAAATAACTTGGTTCAATCTTCTTTTCTGATCTTCTAGATTGTAGGGAGTGCACGAAGAGAGCATATTCAGGAGTTTATTAATCAATTTTTTTATTTATTTTTAATTTGAATTTAGAAAATAAAATAAAAATAATCAATATCACCTCAAATTATCTCATTTTTCACAATTTTTTGTTTTATTGTAGTAGTCCTACCAAGGGTTAGTAAATAGGTGGCTCTTACCGCACCACAAAATTGTAAATTTATCCTAAAAATCACAAAAACTTGTTTTTATTTGTTAGTCCTATTTTACTAAAGAAATGAAACATTCTCTTAAGTATAAGAGAATTTGCAATGCATCCATTTGCGTAACAAAATCATGAGTAAACTCATATCCAAGTTTTAAAAATAAACCCCAGTGAATTCTTGGATACGATTATGAAAATTTGATGTTAAAAATTGTAGCCTAGTGACTAGTTGAGACCAAATTTGAATGTGATATTTAAGTTTTTGATCTTCTTCAACTGTCATAGCACAAAACTCTTCAGATCTTGTTTTTTCAATTAAAATTTTTTATTTTTTTATTTTAATGTTATTATTATTATTATTTATTTTTTAATGAATGGGGGTTTTTGATTTTTGGATGTTTTATATTATTTCTATGTTTTCTATATGAAAATGAAAATAAACTTGAATGAAAATACCTAAATGCAATTAACCCTAAATGGAAAATTATTTCTAAACAATCCTCCTAACTAGCTTATATCTAAGTTTTCTTCCCCGGCAATAATGCCAAAATGTTGGTCAAATTTATTAAGGTGAATTAGAGAATTAATTTATTTATCAATCGGGGGTAGTAAACTTAGAAGAAAAACAAAGTATATGGAACCTTAGATACAACTAGTGTAGGAAGTAGTTGTTTAGATGAAAATAATGGAAATGCATATTAAAAATATAAGTTCTAACTAAAAAGTCTCTTATTCAAGATGTAGTAAGCGAAGGAAGAGGCTCCTAACTTAGGAGGTCCTGGTTGTCCTTCCCCACAGTAATATCCTCAAGAAAAGAAACTAAAGAGCAACAATTTGTGATGCATACGAAGAAAGAGAAGAGGCTCCTAACTTAGGAGGTCATGGTTGTCCTTCCTCACAGTTCTACTCTAACAACATTACTATTGCATCAAATGATAAACTGGAATTCAAGAAACAATTCAAGAAATGCAAATGGATGATTTTTAGTTGTGATTCATAACTTGATAGAAAGAGAATTTAACTTAAATCCTTGGTTGTCCTTTCATACACAAATTATATTTTAAACCAAAATCATCCAAAAGCATTCAGAAATAATAAGACATCTAAGTAACTAAATCATAAAATTTAAACAAGAAACATTGAATCAAAACTATGCTAATACTGAAAGGAAATCAATCTTCACATAACAAAACACACTTGAAAAAAGTAAATCACACTTGCATGAAAGGAAATAACATAAATTAAACTATGTTATAGATGTATGTAAATTGTGGTTGATGGGGATCTGTCCATTCCTCAATGAGCACACATGAAGAACTGTCACATCTTAAGAATCAAACAACACTCATAACTCATGATTTGGAGACAATGATATTACTCATGTTGAATGAACAATCATAAATTTGATGCTAATGAATAATGACTACTTGTTAGCTTCCTTTTAAGAATGATCCTCTTATTTATACATGAATTAGGGATATCTTCTCAATAAATGTAAATCCCTTAAATATCTACTAGATCCATACTTGTCTCAACTTATCCCTACATACTAGATACAAATCCCATGAAGATATCAATATCTCCATGATCTTTCTCCTTGGAATATGATCCACCTCTTGAGTTGAAATTCGAACTTTTGTATTAGAGGCCACATAAGGGTGCCTTGGAAGCTTCCAAATGACCTACACATGTCATCAAACTCACGCCACTTTTAAGTATAAGAAAATACATGTTATTTTTCTAACTTTTAATCATAAATTCACTCTAAATACATGAAATTAATAACTTTGGAAAATCCAAATATGAACCCACATGGTAATGAAAGTGTAGGGTAATGAAATGACAAGGTGATGAAATGAGGCAATAAAAATGAGAATGAAAGTAAAAGTGTATGAAATTTTGAAGATAGTTTGGAGGCCCAACAACAGACATGGTAAATTTTCATCTGCTGGGTAATTTTGAGATGGTGATGACATACCAGTGCTAGCCCATTCAAGGTTATAATAATTGATGGGAAATGTGCGGAGGACGATTCATACATCCCATCATGGACATTGCACTCATGTGTACTTAAATTTTCATCATCATCACAAAATATTGTGAATTCGAAACTAATATATGTTATAATTTTGTTAGAATAATATAGAATAGAAAATGAAACCAATATATAGATTATTTACAATAAATATAGTAGAAAATATAACGTCCATTCGAATAATTTTGACTAGTGCATGAGGTAAGAAAACTCTAATGCTATTTTTATTAATGAATAATAACAAAAAATATCGATTTAACATTTATTTTTCATTACAGTTGATGATCCCCCCTCTTGTAACAACCTCAACAATTTCATGAGTACACGACGAGGACATCAAAAATAAAAATAAATGTTTGTAAAAGTTATATCATTTGAAACAACAGGTACCATATTATGAAAACATATTTTGATAATAATTCTTTTTGAGATGAAGTATTTTGTGTCTATGATTAATGAATGAATGAATGAATGTAATATCTTAATGAATAATTGATATATTTCTCTGTATGTACATGATGTTTTTTCATATAATGTAAACATATTTTATGATAAAATTTATTGAGATGAAATATTTTGTGGATTTAAGAATGAATGATTGAATGTTTTTTATTTTCCTTTTTATGTATCTTAATGTATTTCTTTCAACTCTTTACTATATAATATATAGATTAGTTATTGGGGAATTGAGAGTGGTGAGGGGGGGAGGGGCCACGAGAGATTCCACCTTCACATGGTTGGCCATGTTTAGTAGAGAATAAATTAGGATTTGGATAATCTTGGAGAAAAACATCCTCAATCCAACAGAGCAACAACAAAGTCAATGTTGACTTCGTTGTTGCTTTGTCTAGTGGAGGAAGGTTTTATGCATGATTAAACTACTCCAATAATTTATTCTCGAAACCAAGAGGTGCTCATTCAGGTATTTATGCTCACAATCCGTTTTAATTATTATTTATTCATGCAATTAAATTTAATATTTGATCAAATTTAATCTAATTTTTCCTCATTTTTCTCATGAATATGTGTAGGAAAACTAGTTTTAATTCAAATATTGAAGTGGAACAACTATCTGAAGCAAATAGCTCAGAATGGTAAGGGTTTAGGTGATACAAAAAAATGTGTTTGATATTTGTGTTGTATATCTTGGAAGACTGGGAGTTACATAAATTTTTGTAAGAAACAAAAAAAAAAATCCACGAAAACAAATCATGTAGTATTTTTATTTCTTTGACAATTATGTTTGTATTTGAGTGAAAAACCATAAAATGTCATTACTCATGTAGGGAAATAGGAGAAATTATTACTCTATTAATTGGGCATAAGGCACTGGTATGATTTTTCTTCTATTTATTAATTATTTATCGCATCTAACTTCTCCTCCTTCCTTTGTTTTGTAGGTAATTTCATTTGCATATCTGGATTTGAAATATTAAATATGGTTGGAGTCATATACGTGAAAAAAACTCATCGAAGTACTTCTCAAATTTATCCCACCAATCAGCTGCCTACCAAGTGCGTGAATTATTTTTTCATTGTATTTGATTTCAATCAATTTTTTATTTCTACATTGCAAATCTTCCAAGACCATAGTTGTTGAGAAAAACTAAGGAAAAAATAATTAGGGTTTATTTTATAACATTTTCTCTTGTTATATTGAAAATTCTTGTGATATAATGTTATTTCATCATCATCATTATTATTTTGTGTTCATCATCAAGAAAATACTAATAAAGAATATTGAAATACAAACAAGAACACCAGAATTAGGCTCTGATCCAGGGCAAAGCCCATTCACAGGGGAAAAACCCAAAAAATTCTCTTCCTGTAAAAGTTCAAGGAAGACTTCCAAGACCTTTTATCAAGACAACTCACCAAGTCATATGATAACCACCCAAACAACAATTCTTCTCTCTATAACTCGATTTGATGCTCTTCTCTAGCTCGAAATATGAATAGAGATAACTTTCTTCCAATGCGTGCAAGCTTTCCAAAAAAAGAATTGATGCACAAGCCAAAAAATTAGGTCCTATTGCTTTCCTCATTATCCTTCACCTCTTTCTTACTCTTAATTTGCCTCAAACTACTTTAAGAGACCGAATTACTTGTGTGACCAAAATGAGGTCCAATACCTCTCCTTTGTTGAGAAATATAGGGCATTATGTGAGTTAGATTTTTCAATTTTATTTCTCTTATATTGACATTCACTTGTGAAATTATATGTTGATTTGTTAGTGTTCCTTTCATCAAATAAATTCCAACATGAAGATCAAAAATAAAAGAACACAAGATGTAGGCATAAAACTAGGGAAAAAATCATATGAAGGAGAAAACCCAGTCAACTCTTTCTCTAGTTTATTAAATCAAGTTGAGACACACTTGACCCTTTGACTAAATAAATAGACTTACTCCAACAACCAGACCAATTCCTCGTGCAATTGTCTCTGCAATCATGGTTCTTGGCTCCTTTTGTTTCAACTTCAAAATTTTGACCCTCCTTCCACAATCGTCTCAACCCTCCTACTTCAGAAATATCAACCTTCCTACTTCATAAATATTGGCCTTCCTTCTCCAATAGTCTTAGCCCTTTCTATAATCATCTGCGTAATAAGGAACTTCAACCTCGTAATTGTTTCTGCAATTCACTTTTTTGGCTTCCTCTCTATAACAGTCTTATAATATTCTCAGCTTCCTCTCCATTTCTCGGTCTTGTAATAGTTTCTCTTAATCTTGAATGAATGCTTCACTTCTCTCCTTCAAATGGTGAAATAGTAGGCTATTTGTACTTATTGGTCACTGTGAATTTGATCCAACGTGAACAATTTGACTTGAAGTTGACTTGTAGGCTTGTAATGAAGGCCAAATTTATTATCTTCTATTTGGAGGCCAAATTTTAAGGATGAATGGTAATCCTTTTGGGATAAGGAACTGATTTGGTGGAGGAAATATTTAGACAAAAAAAATAAATAAATCATTTCTTGACCTTAAGGACCCAAGAAGGGTCTCTTACAAAAATGTCTTTTACTTTGACTCAAAAAAAATATTAGACGCCTACAATGGAGGCTTGACATATTGGCCACTGACCCAAGCATGAAACCCATGCTTTAATAAGTGAATAAAAATAAATTTATTTTCTTTCTTATGACTCAAATATAATTATGAAGACCGACACTAGTTACATTCTTCAACACTCCCACTTAACTAGGGAGGTATTCATAGTTTTTACCTAAAGGTACAAGGATGAACTCAAAATGAAATGATATACAAAGATAAATAGTCATAAAATGTCACAACACTTTCGAATTAGATACCTTACCAAGGTATCTAAATGGGTGGGACTCAAATGTGTTATAAGCTTCAACCACTATAGATACCATCAGGCTTCCACTCTAACACCAACCCAGAGATCTAGGTGTGTATCCAAGGTCAAAGATATATGACCAACGCCACCCTCCCTAGTTTGGGATCTAGACATAAACATATGGGATGATGATATTTCCTCCCAAGAATCAAGCACTCAGCCCTAGATGCTTACATCTTTCCCTATAAACTACATATATTTCCATTAGTCGATCATGCTTCCAAAAATTTATTTTATCATGGAGAGATATCGTCAAACACAACCCCAATTAGAAATAACCTTTTAATGAATATATACATTAATACAAACCTTAGGGGTCTTCAATTACCCTAATGAACTCATGAAGGTTATCCAAGCTCCCCCTTAACTCAAAAATATACTTTATCATGTTCTTCTTTTCATCATGCTCATAAGTTAAGTCATTTTCAAGATAGGTGTACATCTTCAACATTTTGAATATTGTGTACATACAAATCTAGTAACCAAATACAAATATACATGGTATGAGATCAATACAGGGTTACAGTATCAACATGAAGATAGCATCAATCATAAGTAATCAAAATTTCATAGCTTAAACTTGAATAATATTCATATCCAACTCAAGATATTTTGCTAGGGCGTTTTGACATAATCTCTAGATTCCAAAGTTATACTTTACATATTAATAACTTAATAGTGAAAGAAATCCTTTAAGTCCTAGAAACTAGAATCAACACCCACAAAATCAAATATTTTACATCTAGGGTTTCAACAATATGATTTTTAGAATTTCATGACAGACTTTACTAGATTTTGTTACAAAACCTAGAATTAGCAAGTTTACATCTAGGGTTTCATCCATACAAATATTTTGCATGGATACAAACATTAAACCTTAGCAATTTTGAATAGGATTTTAATAATTCACCAAACCCTAAAGGTTTAGGGTTTTATGACAACCCTAAAAGATTAGGTTTTACCAAAGCATTACCAAAAAACCTAAATATTGTTAGACTTGCAAACCCTATGTAGCTTAGAGTTTCAATATTATCGAAAATGTATTTTAAGAATCAACAAGTTAGAGTTTTATAGTGAACCCTAAAAATTAGGGGTTCCAAAAAAGTGGACAAATTACAAGAGATGTGACAAAGTTAGATTCAATCTAGTGATTTAGCTTCCAATAATATTTTACGAGTCAAAATCCTAAACATAAAATAGTTAGTAATACATGGAAATTTAAAATAATTTTAATAAATAAGTTTTTACAAATAGACATACCTTGGGTTGTTCCTTTTATAAACCTTTTATTGTTTTTCCTTGGAGTTCTCTCTCTCATGAATCATAATTTATACCTGCAATACTTAATAACAATTACAACAAAGAAAACTATATGATACCAAAAACTGTAAAGTTAATCTAGGAGTTCCTAGGCAATTAAAGTTTCCAATTACAAACTTTGGAAATAAAAATATCTTTTACAAACCCTATGACTAGGGTTCTTCATGATTTACCTAGGGATTTACACTATTGGATAGAAACTACCAATCTTAAATTTTCTAAACCCTAAGATGACTCAAATCTTGATCATACATATCTTATAAATACATACCTTTGCATTTGTTTATTTCACTAAGATTGTTTCCCTTTGCAAACTGAAGATAAGTTTTTGGATAACCAAAACATAAAAGATACAGGTAGTACTTACTTGAGATAGATGAGGTCTTGATGCGAAGGATGCTAGAGAGAATTCCTCATAAATTTTTCATGATCTACATCGATTTCTTGTAAAATTTGACCCTTCTAATCATTTGTTCAATGGTGATTTATGCTTATTTATATAAATATGCATGTCTTCTTCACTATTGATTAGAATTGGACTTCATGAAGGTGACCATAACAGGTATTCTTCATAAACATATCTTTACTACTACATAACTTGAAGTTTCCCATCACCAAACAAAGGAGATAGTTCCTTCTTAGAGACTATATCTTTTTCTTTTATGATCATGGAGACTATTGTTAGGCTTTCTCCAACATTTCATGATCATAAAAATTGTCTTCAAGGGGTATATTGAATTTTATTAATGTCATGCGAAGAATTCTAACTGTATAAATCCTTTATGTTTTGTTATGTTGTGTACATGGCTTAATATATCATATGCTTTCATCAAAACTTCTTTGTATAGATCTTCAAGAGAGACACTTGTAGCTTTTCTTGTCTCACTAACTTGTATAGGATTGAACTATGTATACATATATACAAATATTGACATTATAGCTCTGCATTGAACTTATACCACAAATTTTATCTTCTAAGGTGATCATAGCTAGATGATAGGTCTAATGATCCTTCGCTCTCGGTCTCCTTTATGCTTAGAAATAATGTGGGAAATATCAGTTCCTATGATTGAATTATTTTAATATACTTATGATTCGAAGTTGGTCTTATGGTGACTTATGTCACTTCATATCCTTCAAAATAATATTGTGTATATATATATGCCTAGAACAAAGGGCCTTTACCACCAAATTTGATGTGACATACTAATGTAATATCAACAAAATACTTGCTCCAAACTAATGACGTGAAGGAGAGTGATAGATCAGTTTATAAGTCTTGAACATGATTTTATTTTATGCACAAAAAGGGTTTTGTTCCTCCTGAAACAACACATAGTTCAAATATTTTGGAGTGATTTCAGAGCATGTCAGGTGTTTTCATAACTTCTATATATAGCATGGGAATTTTGGTCTAGAGAGATTTTCTTTTCCACCTATTCATATTATTCTAATGGAGGTTAGACTAGGGCCTTCGTTGTTCTTCCTTAGGTTACCACATTATCCTTTCGGTCCTCTAAAACAAAAAATATCTTTGTTATTTGTGCTAGTGTATGTGCCCAAAATAATTGAGCCTTTAGCCTATATAATTGTATTTCCCCATAAAAAAAAATCCCATGGAGGTCTCATGTATATGTAAAATATATAAGTCTAGCAATCTAACCCCTCACAAAAAAATTATATTTTCAAATTTCCTAAAATTAGTCATTATTAACCACCTATGTATTCAACCACATATTTTACAAAGTGGGACTATTTCACTTTTTGTCCCGTTAAATTACTTTTCAACAATGTCACTATCAATGTCATAGTCAAACAAGTTAGGTCAAAGAAATAAACTTATCATAGTACTTGTCATGGTAAGGCATCAATGTTAGGTCTATCAATTCATATTTGCATAGCTCAATATTATATATTACAACATAGTAAAAATGTGTTGTAGCTTCATGCACTATGGTTGTCACATTAACTCATGACCATGCTAATGTACCACTATCCAATAAATTGTCATGTGTGCATATCTAAACTTAGAAACTACTTTTACAACTCATAAGGTCACTATGTTAAGCTAGAAGTTGTCTTCAATTCATTATTTCTATGTCAATTTTAATATATCAAGGCCAAAAAAACTTTATATTGAGGTCATATTTATTTTTTATAGAAGCCATAATTCTCATAGAATACATACCATATGATCTGTATAAATAATCAATGCCAATACTATATTTAAATTTCCATCACAGATCCAATTTTTATTTATATTGAGTTCATATGGAATTGTATAAATAATCGATGCCAAGACTGTATGAAAAATTCCATCATAGAGCCAAAAGAAACTTTATATTAAGGTCATATATATTTGGTATAGAATCCAAAATTAATAGAGAAGACATATCATCAAAATAAATGGGATCAATCCAGAAAATATTTTACAAACATACCATCAATTTATTGACAAAAGTTGTGAACCCTTTCGTATTCAGATATTCCCTAACCATACACAACTAATAAATGCACCCATTTATTTCTACATTATAATTACCTTCTCCAATCCAGGATCTTATAAAGAATCATATTGATATAAAATAAATAGTTGAAGAAGGTATGCGGGAAACCAAAATATTTGATCTGTCTCAAATTTTTCAAACTACTCCCTTATTGAACTAAAGATACCATTCACATATCTAAAGGTTAGGATTATGCTTAGTAGAGTGTGGAAAAGATCCAATATGGCTAGCACGAGGACATAAAAAATTGGATCATCCTCTCACCCCAATGCAAAGGATTTAGTTGCATTATTACATATGATTACTTAACTCATCATGGGAGTTGGGTGAATGAACGTAACACAACCCAATCGAAAACACCAATATAAAAGTGTTCGCAGGTTGAATTCTAAACTTGTATTTTTTCTTTCTGAAAAAGTGAGTGAAGGAAAATATCAAATAATCATTCAAATTAATCTCCATATTAATAAGCTACTTTTAATAAATCACAGGTACTTCCCTACGAAATGGCTCCTTTCCTTTTAGTCGAGTGATCTTGTGATATAGGTATTTATTCTTAGGAAAGATATTGCTAAATTATTCTGTATCTTTTTGGTGGTGCCCATGTAGTCGTGGATATACTAGGTCCCCATATCTTGCAGTGGTATAAAATTGTTGGTGTGATTAGTGATTGAAGTGACCAAGGTTCAAGTCCTACCAACGAATGCCAATGTTTGTGGATGCACACTAGTGAACACAATAGTGGTCAATGCCATCTGAAAGTCTTGGGTGACATTGGAAGAATATAGACCCCTACACTTATGGATTATGAGTTGAATATGACAAAAATTCATGGTGCTAGTGGTTCCCTTATCATGAAAAATATAGGCATGCTATCCTCATCTTGATAGGAGGAAAGGTAGTTCAAGAAAAGGAGAACTTATAATATTCCAATTAAACCCTCTGTCATGTTTGATATGTTATGTAGGATTAAATTTGCATTCCACCCCCTTGATGCCAAGACTATATTATATATATATGTGTTTTTTTAAATTCATATCTCTGTCGAGTATTCAACGGAACAAAATTATTTTAAAAATGCAGACCTCCATCAAATATTTGATGGAACATCCACCATTGAATATTCGATGCCTGGTAGTCGGAGTACTCGTTGCAAAATCAACATACAAAATCATCGATAGTTTAACACTCCCATCAAATAGAAATCTCGTACATCACATATTCGACGCATCACCGCCGACCTGCGAGCGTCGAAGCAATAACACTCCTATCGCACAATTTACCTATATTGTTGATTACCCAACACCCAAACGCCAATTTTTCCCATAAAAAAAAATGATTTATGCGTCGAATATATCACTGCAAATTAGCGTGATACCTTCCAGATATTCTATGTTTAGTCCGTAGGATATATGAAAATTTGTAGCACCACAAAATCGACATATAAATGTTGGTTTTTTAATGACCATTTCAACCTTTTTCTATGTTGGATAATCGACATCTCTATCATTGAATATCCGATGGTTACTAAACTATCGACTATTCAACATAAATCCAACAACGATTGGATGAACACCAATGTGTCAGATAGCTAACACTAATAAGTCGCATATCTGACTAATAACCGTCAGATTTTGGCCCCATTTGTACTAGTGGAGAAAATTAAATTTCCAATGGAGATCATCCAAAGGGACAATTGTTGTCTTTTAGTGATATGATATGTTTTTCATCTATTGGTTGATTTTGAATAAAAGCACAAATGCTTTCTTCATATGGAAATACTTGTTGTTATTCTTCATGATTTAGGAGATGAGGCCTATATAAATGATCTGAAATGAATATATTAGTTTTGTTGTGCTAAGTTTATTTTCAGTTTATAAACATGTGCATAATCAGTGCATTATTTTGCTTAAGGATTGAGGTGTTTTTCCATGAATTAGAGATGATTTTTAGTGAATTAGAGGCATAAAACAAGCTTAAATAACACTGAAGAATAGTTTAAAACAGAGAAATAAGTCACCACATGAAATTTACACAGCAGGCATGATGAAGCAGTTCACCCCTCCTAGGCTACATATGCTGGTCCAGCTCCCAATGGCATGTCTATCTTTCATTATGCTAAAATTTTTGCAAATACATGTAGTTACAGTGCTCTAATGGGTGTTATCTTTGCACCAATGGCTCTAGAATGCTCCAATTAGTCAAAATGTACTCTTCATTCATTCAGAATGGACGAAAATTGAGTCTCCTACTCTTTTTCCCAATTTCACCTAGAAAATCTCTACTAAAAGTGGAGAACTCCACTTAACTGGAAGAAATGACACGCTTTGCCAAATTTTCTACCGTTTTAAATTGCAACATTAAACTTGAGTGGATGGGAAAGTGACCCCCAAACCCCACGGTTAACAACCGTCGGCAGTTGGGCGGAACCCGCGTTCTAAACCATGGTTGTAACTCCGTGGTAAGCGTCGTGGTTAAGTCTTATCCTGACCGCACAGAGATTGTTATGGGTTAACCATTGCAATGTGACATGCAACGCAGAAATGGTTTGAAGTGACGGGTTAGATATAGGGTTTCATAATTGTGCGGATGTTGTTTTAACATACGCCATGTGATACCACAGGGGGCCACTGGCAGGTTGGGACCGCTGACGGTCCCCAACCCCCAAACTCATTTGTAACAAACTTCAAATAGAAACCGCAGACCATAGGGTTAAGAAAAAATGTGCAGAGTGGGTGGTATTTCATGCACTTGCTGGGCAGGAGGTCTCATGGTTGATTCCTGTGGACTCCACAAAAATTTTACCATGCAGTCTCGGGGACACGTGGCGGCCTTAGGGCCAGCCACATGTTGCCCTATAATTGGCACTCTCCAAACCGTACCAAACAACCAATTGAAAAATCGACCAATAAGAATCAGACACTGGTCAACCTGTGATTGATTCTGAGGAAGGAATATTCCCTTTTTGTTGACTGTGCATCTTAGTCAAACTTGGTCAAACTATAGCAGTTTTACCTGTTTAGCTTTTTTATCAGAACGTGATATCTCACTCATACGACATCGATTTTTCGAACCGTTCACGACGTCGGAATCAGGAAGACGAGATATACGCAAAAATTCTAGTTTCAACCCAATACTATAACTTCTAATTTTGAGAAAAATTTATGAACTCCTGATCAATAAATATTGAAACACACAATCAAGCCTATTAGGTAGAGTTTGACACAAATTACTTGAAGCATAAGAAACCAAATAGTTAGCTAAATCATTAAGCTCTCTACAAACATGAGTAATATTAAAAGTACTCAATAGAGATATTTTCTCCCAAGTCAATTTAGTTTAACACTTGGTTAGCTTGTTAGTGTGAGATTAAAATTTCCTAACAAGGTTTAAAATGGTTCAAAAACACTGAAATAAGTCAATGGTTTACATCCTAATGCAAGGGCTTATTTTATTTTGAGAAGAAGGGCTTCAAATTCAGTAACATTATTGCTACAATCAAATTCAAGCACAAAAGCACATTGGTGCATTTTTCCTTGAGGAGAGTACAAGCGGAGACCAACAATATTTCCTTCATGATATGAAGCACCATCGAAGTGTAAATACCAAAGTTGATCATGTGATTTAGGTTCACTTGATAGGGAGCTGTCCTCCTCTATGAAGATGGAGTAAAGACCCATTTCCTCTTCAACATAATTAACATGAGGTTGAGGTAAACCATCGATGAAAGGAGTGATCCGACCTTCCCCATAAATAATAATATTTTTGGCATTTTTGGGGATAGTCATATGCGTTCAATCGTAAGATAAGTATCCACCCGTACTGACCTTCCAATATCTTCCAAATATGATAGAATATTTTGAAACTCTCATGTCCGTTACCTCTATGTTACATTTAGTTCTAATTTCAAGGTGGGCACAAAAAACCCATGTGACATATTTGATTATTGCCAATAGATTCTTTAGAAATTTATCGAAACCTACTATCTTCCAGGGAGTTTCATCGGTATGTTGTAGACCAAGTTATTCCATGATAATATTAGGCATAAAATTTGGTCCATACCCTCCATCTACCAAATAAAAATGTGCAATATTATCATGAATTTTCATGGATTAATAGAATGGAAAGGTATTGAAGGGACTGGAAGGGTTGTTGGCAATGAAATTTGTTTCTTGAGGGGGTTCTTCAGGTTGAATCTCCAAGTAATGCATTATGGACGAGAGCAATAAATTTCCCTTCAAGGAAAATTTTAGTTGCTTTTGTTTCTCAAGGATTATGGCCATATCAAGTAATGGAACATTAGCTTTAATATTTTCCATTTGAGTCAAAATATTGAATCTAAGCAACATAGTGACAAAGAAGAAGGGAAAGAATGTATAGTTTGAGTGGAAGTGTTAGTATTTAGAGATGAATGGTTGAAAGTGAGATCCGAGGCAATTTTATTTGAATGTTTCTTAGAATATTGTTTTTTGGTAGAATGAGTCTTATAATCATTTCTAGTTTCGACAGCTAGGACATACTATTCATCATACTAATCAAGTTTTACCATGGTAGGGTCAAGTATTTTACCAAAAATCATATCCCTCACACTTTTTCAAATTTTACACATTTTCCCATCATGATATTCCTCAAAGAAGTCACACAATGGCCAATAAAATGGGTGAACATGTTGGTAAACATGTTGGGTAGCATGTGCATGCCCCAAAGTGAAGGCTTTAGGTTGAGAGTTAAGTATACGTTCATATGTAATAAATATATTTCTCATGTATTGCATGAGCTGTAAAATTGAATTCATATATGTTTGGTTAGCTTGACCCTCAAGAGGTATGCCTATTTTTTGGATTTTCTCCTCATATTCTAATAAAATTTGCAGGGAATATTAAAGGCTAGTAGCATTCTTCTTCTAGTTGTTTGCAATAAGGAGGATGTAATGTGTTGTATTAGTGCAACATTACAACTTGGTTATGCGGGAGATAATCTCAGGAATCTAATTATAGATTTTATTAAATCTAAGGTTAAATATTTTGATGTTTTACCCTTTCAGAAAATAAACATTATTATAATCACGCAATAGATTAATCAATCTCCTAGGTTCCCCATAAGTTGATTTGAGCCAATAACAAAGTTCACCCCGAGTGCTAAAGGATTTCGAAGGAAATTCAAAGAAGTTAGCAACAAATTTGCTTGAGATATAATTAACGAACAATCACATACATGTGTCATTGTCATTTCCCCCAATATTAAGGAAATCATTTGAAAAAATGATTAAGGGTTCATTTGTAGTAATGGTGCCATCAGTAGAGAACTTGGGGAGATGATATTTAAACATGAGAAGGGGAGCATTCACAAGAGAAATATTAAAAGGGGATTTAATGTGCCAAGGGGTTACATTAGCATCCTCCTCGAACTGAAAGAGTCCATATTTTTGAATGACCTTTGTTGGATTAGTAGTAGATTACTGAGGATTGAAACATGAATAAATAGATTGAATTGAGATAGTTGTGATAGAAATAGAACCAGGACCAGATGTAGAATATCTAGAGGTTGTGGATCCCTGAGTCCCATTTGAAGGTTGAATCTATGTTCTAAACATGACTCATTTAGTTGGTGAGGTAGTTCAAGATGAACTACTGATACTTTGTGAGAATTGATGACATGCTTAGAATTCTAAAATTACCATACAATGTTGGATTTCATTAATACAGGGATATTCAGGACTATCACCTCTAAAACGTCTCGAATACCGAGACTCACTATTCATGGGAATATCATTGATGAGGGTCATGTATGCAATGAATTTCATGTTCACGTTCTTGATTAATTAAGGCCTCTTTTTTGTTAGCTACGTCAATCTCACGAGTGATGACAGACCAATCATGATTTAAAAATTGAATTTTGTATGCATTATTTAGAATAAAATCAAGCACATAATTAGAAATGTTCCTTTGATTATTCAATTGGGGGATAAGGCCACACTATTGATTGGATCATATTTTCATGAATCGAAAAGATTTGAAGTAACTGATGGAATGGATCATTCCCTAGTATGGTCGCTAAAATATGTTGATTATTTTTTAAGTCGATTAAACTTTAACAACTTAAATCCCCCAATCTCGTTAACTTAATAACATAATGATAAATGGTGATCTAAATTTATAACTACAATTATATATATATATACTAAAATTTTATAATGAAGATATATATTACAATAAAGAATAATTTATATTAACAAAAAAAAAACTTTAACAACTTAAATCCTCCAATCTCGTTAACTTAATAAGATAATGATAAATGGTGCTCTAAATTTACAACTACCTATATATATATATATATATATATATATATATATAACGAAGATATATATTACAGGAAAGAATAATTTATATTCACAAAAAAAAGAAAATATACATAAAAAATATAATATTTACAACAAAACAATTAATAAACAAAAAGAAATAAAATAAAAACTGAAATAAAAAATCATATTTAGTAAAAGTAGCAAGCTAGTCGAATTTTGGTTTGATGGCCCTGAATTCTATAGAGCATAAGCTGCGACAATTATGGAAAATAAACACAAAATAAAAGAGAGTCTTTTGTTGTAGAAATATGCAAGAAAAAACCGAAATATGCACAATAACAAGGTTGTAAATAGAAAGTTTATTTATTGATAATAAAAAGTACAGTTGAAATTTTGAGAGGCAGACTTCTACGAAAGTATTTGACGAATCTCAACACAAAATACTCCAATGTAAAATCAAATCATATACAATAGCTTGGAAAACAAGCAAGGATGGCAGTTGATTGAAACCCTTCAAGCAAGTACAATTATGGGCAACTTGTTCTCTACAAAAGGATAGTTGTTAGCACTGGTTAAAAGATTACCAGACCTTCGAACAATAATAAAATAGATCAGAAAAACATAAGATACTTGAAAATTTCCTTGAAAAATTGTTCATGGAATCACCTTAATTTATCTCCCCTCGGTGAAATGAGATTGTTTTCATCATCAATATTAGCTTCCAACTTTTAATAAAATAAAATCATAGGACAGAATGAAAACTTTAGAAATTTTATGGCATACCTCTCTTCATATTTCTCTCTTTCTTTCATTCATAGATCCAATCCCCATTTAAAATTCTTGAAAATAATTTTGGGAAGTTGTTTTTGTTTAAAAGATTGGATTATGATTTAATTTCTAATCTGGATTGATTAGAAAGTGGGAGGAATGGATGTTATGAAGGAATAATATAATAAATTAATTTATAAAACTCTATGTTTTACCCTAGTATGTGGAACCCTCTGTTACACAGTATTTTGTCACTGTTCCTGCAATTCCCATCCCGAATATTGGAGGACCATTTCATTGACTTCTGTGTATTGTCATACCTTGCAAAAAGTGTCATTGCATCTCATAGCATGTGAAGAACATTTCATCTGTTGAATATTCTTGGAGCAGACTCTCAAAAACATATGATTTTGGGTCGGCGCTGGTAGGCAGTTATGGCCTCATGCCCATAGATAAATTAGCACTAGGCCTTACGCCCATTGGCGCTTTCTCTCAGTAGACTGTTCGCGCTGAGATTTTTTTTGGAAAGTTTTTTAAAATAGAAATGAAGTTTCCATGCCCAACCACTTCGTGAGCGGAGTCATCATGGTTTTTTTGACTGAATAATGTCGAAGTCCTTCCTTTGGCTTATTGTTTCCTACATTTGAGAAACTCCCCAAAGGATAAGGCCTCCCTTGCACCTTATGAGGGATCCCAAACCACCTCCTCCTCTCCTATAAATACATCCTTCTCACATAGTTTCAGCTAGTTGAACAGTCCTTACTATAGCTAGTGTGAGAATAGAGCAGAGAGGAATCCATTGTCGAGAGAGAGTTTAGGCCCATTTCCTCGCCAAGTTCGATCCCCGAAAAATTCTTGAGACACGTTTGACTGGACCCGTTGAAGGAGGCTGCAACATAAAGGTTTTTTTTGGTTGTAAACTTCTCCTCTCTATCTTTAATACAAGACTTATTTTTTGGTTCCAATTTTGTGTTCGATAATATGAAAAGTGTTTTGATTCTCTTGACCAATCAAATAGCTATGAATGAAAATATGTTTTTGTATGCTTCCAACATTCACTTGATCCTTGTGCAGGTACACAGACATTTCCACTGAAGGACTGCAACGTGTGAAGAAAAAGATCAACAGATCATTGTTGTGAATGACAACAGAGGCGTTGGAACAAGGTAGGTCATCTATCCTAACTCGTTTTCATTTATTAGCTAGGAGTTTGAAAGCCCAGATTGTTCCCTTGTTGCTAGACCCACTCCAGGGCTAGAGGGATTGCCTCTATCCACAGAGGGGATTTACCTGCACAACAAGTTGGCGACTCTACTGGGGAGTCAGTGTGTTTTTTGTCTCTCGTTGTTCATCCAGTTATTTTCTTTTCAAGTCGAATTTGGTCGTTTCATCATTTTTCTGCTTTGTCTTGCCTGTTTGACTGTTTTTAGCCATCCTATTTAGTCCCAAAGTGTCAAGTCTGACCTCTGCCTAGTGGTTTCATTTTTTCCCATGGTTATATAGCTCGGTGTTGTTATTTCTTGAACAGTCACGTCGATTGGTGCTTTTTGCTTTTGTCACAGTTGCGCCAACCTCTATTTAGCACGGATTACAGCTAAACAGATGTGTCGAATCCTCTAGGTTAAAATTTTAACCTTTTTCCTGAGTTTTGTTAGTTTCTCTTGCCTCTGGGTTGGATTTTATATTTCAATTGGTCCACTGAGATTGTTTTGACTCTCTTGTCTTGTTCTTCTTAGCTGTTTGTCCCTCATCTAATCAATGGAGTTTTTCATCCTAGGGTTTCTAGGTGTCTCCTTCCTCTTGTTCGACTCTCTCCTTATTGAGCCTTCTAAGTTGAGTTTGAGTTAGTTTGGTCTTTGTCATTTCAGTTCGTTGACTGATTATTTTATATTTTCTCTCGGTTCTATGTGTCTTTGGTTTGTTGAATGATCGCCTTGGATTTCATTTAGCTCTCCATTCGTCACCTTGTGCATATATTACATTGCTCACTAAACCAGTTCGAAAGCCCTTTTTTTCTTGAAGGAGTGCATCTCTATTTTGAGTGTGTTTAATATTTGTGTTAGACTGATCTCTTTTTTTTAGATATTTTCAGTCGAATTTCTCAAAACTAGTGTCCATCTTTATTTTTAGTGTATTAGTGCATTTTGGTTCTCATTTATCTAAAAAGACAACATTTGCATTCTTTCTCTTAGTTTGAAAATGGAAAATTTTGTTTTGCATTAGTAGTTTTTAGTGAACAAGGAAAGAGATTTTTCATTTTTTTCTTTGGTTGTCTTAGATGCATTAGGGAAAATTCTCTTGTATTCGATTGATTGCAACTTTGTTAAATACTATTATCCCTCTCTTAGCTAGCATTCATTGAATTGGAATGTTTTTTATTTTGCATATAGTTGTGCATTACGAATTAGAGATCACATTCAGTAAGGCCTTGAAATCGCAACATTAATTCAAGATCAACTTTAAAATGAATTCAATCAACCTAAGGAAGCATTGAAACCTAACGCACATATTTTAGAGGTCTAGGATAGTGACGTGTTCCAGCGTCGTTAAACCTAGTAGTTGTCATTCTCCATCTGGATTTAGACAATGCTAGCACAAACTTGTGCTCCCTGCACCGTCGAGTATATAAAGGGAGACCCTCATAGGTTAACATCCTTTATCCATAGGAAGCCAAGTCTACCACCCTATAACCATGATACACCGAACAGAACATTCGGGGAGAATACCTGCACGTACATCAAGTCCTTGGTCATTTCTCTTTCATTTGATCACCAAGGTGTATATTGCAGTTCACTGAAACTTGGTACACCCTCTTGCTTAGATATCCTGAGCAGTAATTTTGGCCTTTTCATGACTCTCTAAAATTGAAAAGATCCTCGAGCACTTGTCCTTTCACGCTCGTTTCAACTTGAAAGTGACTAGAGTCACCTTTTGCCTATTTCTTGACTCTTAAAATATGAAATGACAGAGTTTTTTTTCAATGTCATAAAATCAATTGCCTATGATCACATGCCTGTTAAAGATATTTTCTTGGCTTTTTCTTAAGTAATTCCTTAGTATTTGATCGTGAAGCCTAGAATTCATGAAAAATTCCTAATATTGAAGCCTAGAATTGGTCATCTACATTCTCTTATATTTTGAAACACAGTCACAGTGGCGGAACCACCAGTTTCGTCGTTCTCTTCCTTGCCTCCTAGTGGCGATCCTTCTCCTGAAGTTTCTTCGAAAGCATCTCAGCCCACTAGGTCTGTCAATTTCTGGCAACCTATTCTTCCGAGTATCTTACCTCTCGCTACCCAATCTCCTCTTGAAGAGCCATTTGATATAAATTGGCAACCTCAAGACGCTTGGCCTGTTTTTGGGAACGAGGAAGACTTTCCTCCTCTTACTTCGGAACCATATTTACTAGCCACTTCTTTACTTTCCACTACTCATTGCCTTTTCGATGATCAAATGGCTTCATCCTACATGGATTCTTCGAGTCCTGTCAGTAGTGAAGAGATTTATGTTTATACAAGAGGTCATTAGCTCCCTCCCAAGAACTTTCCTTATGTCTCAGGTCAACCTTCCTCACAACCGGTATCTCTCCCACACTGTTATCGTACTTTGGGTCAGATCATTTCTGGCATTACATCATTATATTAGAACCCGATATGGTCCGATACACCGACTCCCTTGGGAAGCTCAGCCGTCTCGGTATCAAGGGCATCACCCTCGACTCCCATGACATCAACGATTGTAATCTCTGTTCCTGTTCGATCCACTTTCCGTGATTCTTCATCCGTACCGGTTGGTAGTATGACTCAGTCATCGTCAATGTCTTTTGTTTTTCGTAGGTCCATTTTTATTAATCCAATGATACCTGTTAGGCCCACCGTGAGTGGATCACAACCTCACATTGCAAGAACCCAACCTGCTAGTAGTGCGTCTATGGCTTCTACTTCCATTCCTATAGGTTTTACATTCGATGAGTATCTATTGGCCATTCAACAGCAGAATTATGCTTCTTAGGGTTTTCAACAGCAGAATTCTGCCTCTCAGTGTTCTCAGCAGCTACAAACTTCTAGTAATCCTCTGCATAACTATGCCGTGTACGGTAATCCCATCTATTTGCCTCTAATTGATCCCAATCAGACCGTATACCAGCTGGGACAACTCTGTGGTCCACAAGGACGACCTTTACAGGGACAACCTTCGGTCCAATAGGGACAACCCTCTAATCCATAGGGACAGCCTTATGGTCCGCAAGGAAAACCCTTACAGGGAAATCCTTCGGTCCAACAAGGACAACCCTACGGTCCTTCTGGTCAACCTCATATTCAAGAGGGAGCATCTTATGTTCCCGGGGAGAAGATCTATCCTCAACAGGGACAACCTTTTGTGTAGAAGAATCGGCCTTATGTTCAGCAAGGCCAAACTTTTGTACAACAAGGACAACCCTATGGTCTTGCACCGGGTCAACCTGGTCCATCCCAAACATTAGGCCAACCTTTTCCACAAGGGCAACACAATGGCTCTCAGCATCCAGGCCAACCTGTTCCGCAGGGACAGCTTGTCCAACCTCAGTATCCGGGTCAACTTGCACCCCAGGGGCAGCCCATTCAGCCTCAAGGCACCACTTACATTCCCCAAGGTCAATCTCAGATGGTATATAGTGTTCCCCAAGGCTTTCCTTCTGTTCCTCAAGGTTCATCCCATATGGTATACAATGCACCTCAGGGCACTGCATACCTTCCTCAAGGTCAAACTCAAGTGTTGTATAATGCACCTCAAGGCACTGTTTACATTCCGCAAAAAAATCCATATGTTTCTCATATAGGACCTCAGTGGTATTCTTAGAATCAATAACCTGGTCCTCAACCCATGTATGGGCAAAACTATCAGGCTTATAACTCCTATGGATAGAATCCTCTAGGACAAAACATATGGGGGCAAAATTTCTCTCAAACTGGGTGGAATCCTAATATTAGTCTTTATCAATGGCCTGCAATTCCTTTTAATCCTCAATTCCTTTCCTTGCTACATTGGAACTTCCCGATGTGTCGAATTTGACGAACGATCCTATCCTTCATAATCCATATTGGCCTCCAGTTCCTACTAAAATTCTTGGCGATTGTCCCAAATTTGAGGGAAAGTTTGGAGAAGACCCCCAAACACATGTTATGATGTAATATTGGTGTTCCTATAAATTTTGGGTTGACGATTCCATTCAACTCCATTTTTTCCAACGGAATCTCACTAGTGTCGCTTCCAAGTGGTACATTGAACTCTCCGCGGCGTTTTCCGTGATTTCAACTCTTTAACATGGGCATTTCTCACGCACTTTCAGTTACCAGTTTGATATGAAACTGGGACACACCTCCTCACATCCTTGAAGCAAGATCAAGCTACTCATATCTCTAGTCATATTCATGAATGGAGGTATCATCGTCGTTTGATCAAGTTTGAGATTCCTGATCAGCTTCTAACTAATTGGTTCACTACCTCCTTCGTTGCTCCGATTTCTAAGGACATTACTATGGGGGCATGTATTACTGAGGAATAAGCCATCGCTCAAAGGCACCCAAGGCATTCCGATTGTTCTTAAAGAACCTTTCCCATCATAGCAAACTTAGTTGATGGAGCAACCTCATTCCTCCGCCCCATTTGGCTCTCAGGTTTTCATGATGAACGGTTCTGCATCCATTTCTATTGTTACCCGATTGACATATTATACCGAACCGCATCAGGCAACAGGGAAGGAAATCTATGATGGTCCTCATCCCTCGCCTACTTGTGGCCCTCTTCAGATTAAAAGGCACAGTACTGAGCCTGTTGTACGACCACCTTCCAAAGGTGTACTCCGTAAATCTTCCTACAATCCTAACTCCCACACTTCTCAGCATTACAGTATTGCTGAGGATTTGGCTCAGGTGCCATCTGCTATGTATACATTGGAAGTACTTCAGAGTTGTCTGTCTCAATGGAAGGCTTTGTTATCTGCCATCGATGGGATTGATCCTGCTGATTCGAGCCTGATCACTTTCGATTTGGAAAATTTCGTCCCACATCTCCCTCACCAGATTGCACTGATCATCGAAGTTGGGATTAATGGAAAGAATATCCATCGAGCGGTCGTGGACGAGGATGCATCTATGTGTGTCATGTCATCTGCCTGCTGGAAAGCCATCGGCTCTCCAACCATCACTTCATCTCCAAATGCTTTATAAGCTTTTGATGTAAGGGAATCTTGCCCTCTCGGTGTTCTCGCTATTTTACCTATTACGTTAGAAGGGAAAACAATTAATGTTGAGGTTCAAGTCATTGACACCAAGCTCAATTACAATCTTCTCCTCGGTCACAGTTGGACTCATGCCAGGTTGTGCATTTCATCCACTCTCTTTCGTATTCTTTGATTTCTACATGTAGGAAATATCATCACTATCGATTAGTTGACCTTTTTCATCTTTTCATCTTCCGAGAGCAACGTCCCATATGTAGATTGTATTCCTATGCCTTATGAGAGCATAGGGCTAGGTCTCTTCAAATATCCTGACCTCATGGGTATTTTTCCTCTTCCTCCACCCAACACTCCTCAGGTTAACATGATCTCTAGATCTTATGATATGTGGGCCATCCCTTCGTCCGAGCAGATTGATTCATTTGGTGACTCGATGCCGTTAAGCCCAATATAAATTGATTATTGTGACCCTATTTTGGCTTCTGCTCCACTACCCTGTGATCATGCTACTTTGAGTATGTTTCTTGACACTTATTCTCAATCCCCTTGGCTTGGTGATTCGAATTCGCCTAATCCCTTAAACGAGATATTTCCCACTTATGAGGCCATTGTGAAAACTATCTCTCTTGAGGATCTTCCTTGGGACAATATCCATCATCGTTCCTCTTTCATGCCTGGCCTTGGGGCCATGTCTACTTGTCTCAAGAAGTTTGCTTCTCAAGTTCTTTCTCATCCACTTCAGATGCCCATCCTGACACATGAAGTCTTTGCGGAAGGTAACTTGGGAAACATCACGCAAATGATGCCTATCGACATCTCCGTCAAACCAAGGGTTGTGGAGAACATCCATATTGGGGTGACCTATTCTCCTGATGAGATCAAGGTATATACTAGTCTCTTCTGTGAGTTTCACGATTTTTTCACTTGGTCTTACAAAGAAATGCTCGGGATTGATCCTAGTATAGTGGTGCATGACATTCCTACTTATCCTGGTGTGAAGCCTATTCACCAGCGTCTTCATCCTCTTCACCCTAGAAAGGCAGCTACTATTAAAGGTGGAGTTGAAAAACTTCTTAGAGTTGTTTTCATTTATCCAATTCCCTTGATAGAATGGGTTTCTAATATTGTTCCTGTGGATAAGAAACAGGGTACTATTTGGGTCTGTGTATATTACTGTGATATCAACCGTGCTTGCCCTAAGGATAATTATCCCACTCCTTTTATTGACCAGATCATTGATAAATGTGTTGTGAGTGAGATATTTTCCCTTATGGATGGGTTTTCTGGGTACAATCAGATTAATATTCTTCTGGCCGATCAACACAAGGTCGCCTTTATCTGTCCTTGGGGTACTTTCGCCTATAAGAAGCTCCCTTTTGGTATTGAAAATTATGGGGCTACATTTTAAAAAGCAATGTCATATGCTTTCCATGATATCAAGCACATTGTTCAACCTTACCTGGATGACCTTTTGTGTCATTCAGATAAATGTAAAGACCACCCAGATCATCTTCGTCAAATATTTCTTCACTGTCGACACTATAACATTTGGCTCAATCTGTATAAGTGCATTTTCTGCGTTGATTCTTGTAGACTCTTAGGTTTTATCATCTATAAAGATGGAATTTGTCTCGATTCCCTCAAAGTTGAATCTATTATTAATCTCCCCTCTCCTTCCTCCTTACATCAGCTACAGATTCTGCAAGGGAAAGCTAACTTCTTACATCATTTTATACCAAACTATGCTGAAGTCGCCAAAGGCTTTATGTGATTACTTACGCAAGGTGTCTCGTTCCTTTGGAATGAGATTGCCCAAAACTCATTCGATGCATTGAAGGCGTTGCTTATCAATGCTCCTCCATTGCTTCCTTCCAATTATCATCAAAATTACACCCTCTATTTGGTTGCTGCGTTTAGCACTATTGCCATGGTTCTGGTGCAAGACGAAGGTGATGGTGATGAGCACGTCATTTACTATTTGTCTTGTAATATTATCGATACTGAAACAAATTACACACATGTCGAGAAGTTGGCATTGGCTACTGTTCAATTTGTTTAACGTTTTCTTCACTATATTTTGTTGTGCACAGTGACCATGATTATTGCTTGCAACCCCATGACTTACATATTGACTCGTCAATTGCTGGGGGGGAAATACTTGAAGTATATTTTTATCCTCCAAGAGTTCAATTTGGATTTTACTACCGCCAAATCGAAAAATTCATTGGTTTTCTCCGATATGATTTTATCTCTCCCTTCTGATTCTACTCCATCTGGTTCCAAGGAACGCATTCGAGACGACACACTTTTTCTTATTAGCACCCTCTATCCTTGGTACTGTGATATCATCGTATATCTTTAGACTTCCACCTTCTAATTGATGCTCGTCGACGCATCCTCCATCATTCACAACCTTATCTCATAGTCAGAGACACTCTCTACCACATCGAATCTGATTATGTTCTCCACTGGTGTTTGACTCTCGAGAAGGCTGAAAATGTCCTCGGTGATTGCCACTTTGGTTCTTGTGGTGGTCACATGTTTGGATATGCTACTGCAGAGAAGATTCTTCATGCTGGCTATTTCTGGCCCACCATCTTTAAAGAGTGTATTGTTGTAGTCCATAAGTGTCATGATTTCCAGATTTATTAGCGCAAGATGCGCGTGCCACCCACCCACCTTCATTTTGTCATTATTGTTGGTCCCTTTGTGAAGTAGGGCATCGATTTTATGACGTGTAACCCTCACTCAGCTGGGGAGCATGCTTATATTATCGTCGCCATTAACTACTACACGAAATGGGCTGAAGCAATGCCTACACTTACAGCTGACGATAAGACAGCTGCACAATTTCTATTCAATCATGTCATTACCAAGTTTGGTGTCCCTCAAGCCATTGTTACCGATCATGGTTCTCATTTTCATCATTACATGATGGTTGAGTTGACTTCTAAGTTGGGTCTGTGTCACGACAGCTCAATGTTGTACTACACTCAAGCCAATGGCCAGTTTGAAGCCATGAACAAGGTTCTCGTCACTATGCTTCAATGTACGATTGGGATGCACAAATCAAACTAGAATATCATATTGTTTTCAGCCCTTTGGGCTTACCGAACCTCAGTGAAGGATGTGACCGGATTCACTCCTTTCTAGCTTGTCTATGGTCTGGAAGCTACCCTTCTGATTGAATGTGAAATCCCTTCTCTCAAGATAGTTGTTGAATTGCTTCCTAAAACTTCACCAGAAGAAGAGCATCTTCTATATTTAGAGAGGATTGATGAAACTCGTTGCTTTTTTGCTCTTGTAATAGAAGTAAAAAAAGCATTTCAAAGCTCATTTTGACTAGTCATTTTCCCCTCATTCCTTTGTAGAAGGAGACCTCGTCCTCCTGTACGACCAAGCTCACGATAAGCTGGGGGTAGGAAAATTCCAACCCATGTGGCATGGGCCCTATATTGTTAAGTGTGTTTTGCAGAACAAGGCTTATGAACTAATTGATTATGAAGGTAACCCTTGTTGGAAATACTGAGAGGGGGGGGAGATGAATCAATATTCCTTTCAATTAGTATTATTATTAATCTTTCAGAGCATTAGGTAATCTTCAATTATTATCAGTGTTTGTACAATGATAGAAGTAAACAAAAGGAACACAAATGCATAGTTTTTAAGTTGGAAACCCTCTCTGGGAGAAAAACCACCTGAATTCTTTTCTAATAATTCTTTAATATTCAACTCCAATTGAAAATAAAGCTCCAACTTCCAAGAATCTAGAAAATCATTCTTCTCCAGCTTCCATTGGATGGACGCTCCAACGCCAGAGATTCTTCAGTATTCAACCGAACGGATGCCCCAACACCCAATGAGCTACAACTCACCCTAGCACCACCCTACCACCTTGAAGTTTTCATAGGCTTGAACCTATTGGTGACTTCATGCACCAGCCTAGCACCACCCTATAGAAGAATAAAATAATAATGGACTCCCGTACCAGGGAAAATGGTCCACTTTACAATGATATAGAATGATGTAGAAGAAGAAGACACACTATACCATAACCCCAACTATGAAACAACCACCTAATGATGATCCTGAACCTCCCAACACTGCCTCTTCAACTCTTGGCAGATAGACACTTGTACAATTTTTATAATGATGCATTTACAATGACTTAGTACAATGATACCTTTATAAATACTTTATGTAGTGTTGCCCACTTGAAGACTTCATGTGGTGAAATTCTTGTTGTTGTTCTGCACCTTGATTTGCTTTGCTTCCCTAGAAATTCTGGTCCTTTGCAGCCCTTGACAACACATGATCTAGTCATTTCCTGTCTTCTAGGATCTCGATATTGAATCTGGTGTATCTCTGTTAATTAAGATCCCCAATATGTGATTTCCGGTTTTGTAGTATTACTCTGAGTCTTCTTTCCAATGCCACAAGTCTGATCCAATTTGGATTCTTCAAGGGAGAGTTATGCCCAATCTGTCACAATGACCGAATTATGGACTGGTTCAGTAGAGCGAACTTGTACGGCATGCCACGTGTCACTGTTTATTCATTCGACTCTAAAATTGATACAAATAAAAACAAAGTTTGTTTAATATCTTCCACTTTTTACGTAATTCCCATTTGATACATAGAGATAGAGTTATGATGATTTTCCCAATGTCACGTTTTTGAGATGAAGTTCAGGAGCCTGCAAAAACACTGACTTCCACAACTCATATCTCCAAAAATATTGCACACCTTGATCTAAAATTTTTACAGTTGTTTCCTCAGGATTTCAGCTTTTCCTCATAGAAATTTCAGCTTCCGAACCTTAATATAACAAAATTTAGAGCACAAATGCAACTATGACCTGTTTCAGGTAGCAAAAACCCTACACAAGGAGAATATGAGGATCACAATTTATATAAATTCTTACGTTGAGAGGGTCTTCAACAAGTGAACGTGGGAGGGATTTTAGGAGCTTAAAAATTATTAATTATTGAATTTTCAATGACCCATGCCACAACCCCATGGGGTTTTAGCCCACTAACTGGGGTTACAAACTTCAAACATGAATATCTCTCAAACCGTGAAGAATTACATGGCGTACCATATATCAATAGAAACATCTCGACAATTAGAAACCATCAAAAATATTCTTGACCCAGAATATAGTAATTTTGTAGGTCAAAATTACCATGCAAGATCAGGGTAGCCCCTGGTGCTGCTTGGGTTGACATCAATGACAACCACTAATCAACAATCTCCCCCTTTGGCATTGATGGCAACATAAGTACTCCCCCTGCAATCATGACACCTCTTCCTACAACATTCTCTCCCCCTTTGACATTGCTGAGATTTTTCTTTTAATTATTTTTGGAGAAAATATCATGTAGGTGACAACAATAGGATTTGTTGCTAAATTGACTCCATCTATTTCTGATGAGGATTTAATGCATCCTATATTTGTTGTGAGTGAATTTATGATTTTGTTTCCATTCACAACTATAATATGTAAGCCCGTAGAGGCAAGTGAGCATGATGAGGAATGTGAGGTGCGTGGAAGAGATGAGCAGATGAGAAACACTACTATTGTATTTTTCCAGTTGATGAATGAGATTTTCGATGCCCTGTTAGGTGGACGTAGCCCAGATTGGTTGGGTGAACCACGTTAAAATCTCTGTTTTTTCATGGTTGAATGTTGTGTGTGTCTTATTTGTTTTAAGTTTTCGTTGTGTTAACTCTAACACTTGGTATCAGAGCTGGTCGATATTAATATGCTGTTGTCGAAAGATGTGCTGATTGCCATGGACCTTGCATGAATGCCCAATTGAGTTGCGGATATATTAGTGAAAGAAGTGACTACTGTTGTTTTATGTAAGTCCGCTGAAGAGTAAGGAAGATCACAGGTGTAAACCATGAGCTGGAGGGCGTATTCCATGGACAGTAATTGTAAACTAGATTGTTGAATGACTGTGGAGCTGCGACGTTATGAGCTGTGGGTTGTGGCAGTGCCGTGGAGATTGAAAAACTGTGGGAGATCATGAGTCAGATCTGCAGCGTGTAATTTCTATGCGATTGATTGCTGAATCGTGCTCTTGAACCATGGATGTTACGTGCTACTGAGAGGCCATGAGGCCGAGATCGAAGCTCTGTGAGCTAACTGCAACGTAAGCTCTGAGCTGACATCAAGCTGTGTAGTTGTTTTTATATCAGGACAGTGTGTGTTTTGGAAGTTGAATGGTGGCAGCGCGTGGGATTTCAACGATATAACACATTTCATTTGCGGAAGCACAGTTTGAACAAATGTGAGTCGTATGCCATTTGAAGGTTTAATTAAAATCGATTTTTATATTGAATGCCATTCAAATCAATTTTATTGCAATGTTTTAAAAATAAAACAAACGATTTGCATTTAAGGTTTTTTAATGCAATTTTCATTTGAAATCGATTTGTATTGTAGTATTTTAAAATCTATTTGACATTTAAAATTGATTTGGATTTTAGAGTTTTAAAATTGATTTGACATTTAAAATCGATTTGTTGTTCATGCCATTTAAATCAGTTTATTGAGATGCCATTCGATTTGCATTAAGTACAGTGATGCAATGTGTTTTAAAAATCGATTGGTAATTATTTAAAATGCTATTGGCATATGTAACAAGGGAAAGGCATTTTATAGGTGAAGGGTATTTTTTAAATAAAAACTTCACTTATTAAAAGTTGCAATTGGAGATTTTTGTGACACGACATGGCAAAAACTCAAAGTGCTCGGTTTGAGATCGAGAAGTTCAATGGAAAAAACAACTTTGATATCTGGAAAGTGAAGATGTATGAATTAATCGTGCAACAAGGCATGGCGAAGGTGCTGTTGGGAAAATCCAAACAGCCTTACACCATGACAGATGATGAATGGAGTGACTTGGATGAAAGAGCATTGAGCGGCATTCGGCTGTGTTTGGCGGATGATGTTTTGTTTAACATCATGTAAGAGAAAACTGCTGCTAATTTTTGGACAAAGCTTGAAAATCTGTACATGAAAAAATCCTTAACCAAGAGGATTCTTCTGAAGCGACAGTTGTACATCTTGTGCATGAAGGAAGGTACGACGATAACTGATCATCTGAATACCTTTAATACTCTCCTGGTGCAATTAGAAAGTATAGAAGTAAAATTTGAATCAGAAGATAAAGTTGTAAATTTATTATGCTCATTGCCCGAGTCATGGGATCATTTTGTTACTTCTATAAGTCTTAGTTCATCAGAATCCCTTGAATTTGATGATGTTGTTGGAGCTTTGTTGTCTGAAGAAACAAGGATGAGGTCAAATTCAAAAACTTCTACATCAAAAGCAATGATGGTTAGAGGTCGTTCTAAAGAAAGATGCTTCAGTAAGCACAACAACTCGCGGTCAAAATCGAAAGGGAAGAAGAGTAGGGTAAAGTGTTGGTTTTGTGGAAAATCGGGACATTTGAAGAAGGACTGTTGGAAGAGACAGCAAACATCCAAAGGAGACTCTTCGACAGAAAATAAAGAAGCAAACACGACAGATACTGGTTCGGCATCCATTTCAGGTATGAGTGATGAAGTGTTATCAGTTAGTTTGTCTAATCATGATCAACATTGGTTGTTAGATTCTGGTGCGTCAAATCACATGTGCATTCATAGAGAGTGGTTTAAAACTTATAAATCAATTAATGATGGAGTTTTTTACATGGGAAATGATGTCTCATGTAATATTGTGGGAATTGGAAGCATCCAGATTAAAATTTTTGATGGGACAAATAAAATTCTAACTGATGTAAGACACGTACCTAAACTAAGAAAAAACCTCATTTCATTAGGAGTAATAGACACTAATGGATATAAAACCTTTATTCAAGGTGGAGAAATGAAAGTTTATAAAGGAATTTTAGTAATGAAAGCAAAGAAGGTCGGAAATATTTTTCATTTAGAAGGAAGAACAGAGTCAGATCATGCTTCTGCAGTATCTGAAAATGATAGTAATTCTATTCGTTTATGGCATCAAAGTTTGGGCCATATGAGCGAAATAGGATTAAAAATTTTATCTGATCGTAAGTTAATTCCTAGTTTAAAATCTTCTAAGTTAGATTTCTGCAAACATTGTCTATTTGGGAAACAAAGCAAGCAGAGGTTTAAAACTGGAAAACATACTAGTAAGGGAATCCTTGATTATATCCATTCTGATGTTTGGGGTCCATCTCCTACAACCTCATATGGAGGATCATCATATTTTGTATCTTTTATTGATGATTTCTCTAGAAAAGTGTGGGTCTACATGTTAAAGAAAAATTCTGATGTATTCATAGTTTTCAAAAAATTTAGAGCATTAGTTGAAAACATCACTGGAAGAACCATTAAATGTTTAAGAACTGACAATGGTGGTGAGTTTACTTCAAAGGAATTTGATAATTATTGCAAGGACGCTGGGATCGAAAGACATAAGACCAATGTATATACTCCTCAGCAAAACAGAGTTGCTGAACGCATGAAAAAGACTCTTTTAGAGAGAGTAAGAAGTATGCTTAGTAACACCAATTTGCAGAAGGAATTGTGGACAGAAGCAGTTTCTACAGCTTGTTACTTGGTAAATCGATCACCATCAATTGCGATAGGATGCAAAATTCCTCAAGAGGTATGGAAAGGTTATCCATGTGATTATTCTAAACTGAAAGTTTTTGGTTGTGATGCATATGCTCTAGTTCCGAAACATCAGCATTCTAAGTTAGATCCTAAATCAAAAAAATATATCTTTGTTGGATATGGTGATGGGACTAAGGGATACCGGTTGTGGAATCATACTACTCACAATATCATCATTAACAGAGATGTTAAATTTAATGAATCTTCACTTGAAAATCCAGATGTAGATGATAAATTGAAACAGGATAATGTACCTAAGCTTCAACACATTCAGTTTGAAACTAGTTCAAATACTGATGATAGTCTAGATGAACAAGTTTTAGATTCAGATCATGAACAAGTTTCAGATGCAGATCATGAACGTGTTTTAGATGCTGATCATGAAGAAGTTCCTACAGATAATAATTAGAAAATTGGGGAAGTACCAGAAACATCTTTAAGGAGGTCTATGAGAATCAGACGTTTTCCTAAAAGGTATGATGATTATGTTACTTCAGTTGCTTTAACTACTAACGATGATGAACCTTTGTGCTATCAGGAAGCTATAGAAGGTTCTAACAGTGGTAAGTGGAAAGAGGCTATGAAGGACGAGATGAAGGCATTAGACAAGAATGCCACATGGGATCTGGTAGAACTTCCTAAAGACAGAAAAACTGTGGGATGTAAGTGGGTTTACAAATTGAAAAGGGGTGTTGATGATACAGAAGATAGGTACAAAGTGAGGCTGGTCGTGAAAGTTTTTTCTCAGAGAGCCGGCATTGACTTTCATGAGATATTTTCACCAGTTGTAAAAATTGTTTCAATTTGGATTGTGTTAGCATTAGTTGCTTTACTTGATTTAGAATTACAACAACTAGATGTTAAAACTTCATTTTTACATGGAGATTTAGATGAGGAGATTTACATGGAACAACCAAAAGGTTTTGTTCAAAATTGCAACAAGAAATTTGTCTGCAGGCTCAAGAAATCATTGTATGGTCTGAAGCAATTGCCTCGACAATGGTATAAGAAATTTGATTCTTTCATGATGAGTCAAAATTATATAAGAAGTGAATATGATCATTGTTTTTACTTTAAGAAATTAAGTAATGGCATGTTCATTATCTTAGTGTTGTATGTTGACGATATGTTTTTAGCAATTAAAAGCATAATAGAGATCAACAGGTTAAAGGCTCAGATGGCTAGGACATTTGATATGAAATATCTAGGAGCAGCAAGACAGATTTTGGGCATGGAGATTTTCAGAGACAGGAGAAATGGTAAGCTGTGGCTATCACAACAGAAGTATATTGAGAAAATACTCTTGAGGTTTGGTATGAACAATGTGAAGCCTGTTTCAGTCCCTTTTGCTTCCCATTTTAAGCTTTCTTCAAGTTTATGTCCTAACACTAATGAAGAAAAGGAATATATGTATCGAATTCCATATGCTAATGTAGTAGGTTGTTTGATGTATGCGATGGTTTGTACTCGACCAGATATTTCACATGCAGTTGGGGTTGTCAGCAGGTATATGGAAAATCCAGGAAAAGAACACTGGTCAGCAGTGAAATGGGTGCTTCGGTATCTGAGAGGCACAAGTGATTATTGTATCACTTATAACAGGAGTAGTGAATTTGTTTGCGGATATGTTGATTCCAATTTTGCAGGTGATTTGGATAAGAGAAGGTCAACTTCAGGGTATGTCTTTACTCTTGCAGGTGGAGCTATTAGTTGGATGTCAAAGCTACAGAACATTGTTGCTTTATCCACTACTGAAGTAGAATACATAACTTCTTCACATGCTTGCAAAGAAGTGGTTTGGTTGAAAGGTTTGTTTGGTGAGTTTGGTAGGTTACAGGACAACATCAAGTTATTTTTTGATAGTCAAAGTGCAATTCATTTGGATAAAAATCCGTCCTATCATAGTAAATCAAAGCATATACCTATCAAGTACCATTTTGTAAGACAGGTTATCACTGAAAGAGGAGTCTCTCTTGAAAAAGTGTATACAAAGGAAAACTGTGCAGACATGTTCACGAAACCAGTTCTATTAGAGAAGCTATGATGGTGTTTGGCTTCTCTTGGCTTGCAGAAAAGATAAAAATAATAATGGAACAGGGTATTAGGCTAATTGTTGTCAAGGTGGAGATTGTTGAGATTTTTCTTTTAATTATTTTTGGAGAAAATCTCATGTAGGTGACAACAATAGGATTTGTTGCTAAATTGACTCCATCTATTTCTGATGAGGAGTTAATGCATCCTATATTTGTTGTGAGTGAATTTATGATTCTGTTTCCATTCACAGCTATAAAATGTAAGCCCGTAGAGGCAAGTGAGCATGATGAGGAATGTGAGGTGAGTGGAAGAGATGAGCTGATGAGAAACATTGCTATTGTATTTTTCCAGTTGATGAATGAGATTTCCGATGCCCTGTTAGGTGGACGTAGCCCAGATTGGTTAAGTGAACCACGTTAAATTTTTTTTTGTTCATGGTTGAATGCTGTGTGTGTCTTATTTGTTTTAATTTTCCGCTGTGTTAACTCTAATAGACATCAATGGAAAAGTGTAACTCCCCTTGACACACAACCATCTCGCAGACCTGTACACACTTCCACTCCCCCTTTATATTTTGAATAAGGAATATCTAATGAGAACCTGGGAGAATCCCAAGCTTCTAGCGAAGATATTCAAATGCTTCATGAGTACTCTTAAGATATTCAAATGCTTCACGAGTACTTGGAAACACAAGTACTCTTACGATCATCAACGCTTCCTGCCTAGTCTTCATCTGTAAAGGCTTGAATAATGATATTGCTACCCTTAGGATACCACAAGCCATATTCTGTTGTTCCCTTTATATATCGAATAATTATTTTGACGACAATAATATGTGATTCTTTTGGTGTTTCTTGGAATATTTCTACTTGTCCAACTGCTTGCATAACACCTGGCCGAGAGGTTGTTACATATAGAAGACTACTAATCATAGATCTATACAACCTTTGATCCACATCCTTAGATGAGTTGTCTATGCTCAATTTGCAACCTATTACCATCGGAGTAAGGATGGGTTTGAAATATTCCATTTTGAATTTCTTGAGCATTTCCTTGATGTACTGGATTGAAATATAAATATTCCTTTCTCTTGCTGAGATATTTGAAGCCCTAAGAAGTATGCCATCTCACCAAGTAAAGACATCTCAAACTCACTTTGCATATTTGTAGCAAAGTTCTTAATTAGTCGATCATCATTGCTACCAAATATTATATCATCCTCTTTAGCTATTAGACGTGCTTTAGTTGCTTCATCTAGAACATATATGTCATTTGGAGCTCGACTTGTTGTAGCCACAATTCACCATACCTGCATTTCTTGATTTCACATTTTGTGGAGTTGAACAGTATTGTGTGTCCTTGATCACACATTTTTCCAACACTGAGCAGATTTGATTCATGTTTTCAACCAATAGAACATTCTTGGCTAGAGCATATTTTCTTCCGAGAGTGATTGTACTTGATCCCATAACATTTGAAGATCCATTATTTCCAAAGGACACGGTTCCATCCTTCTTCTCTTTCAGAGATACAAATTTATTTCTATCTCCAGTCATATGCGTTGAGAAACCGCTCTCAGCATACCACACATCTTTGTTGTTTTGAGCCTTGAGAGTGAGAGCACAATTATCAGTCTTCTTCTTCTTCTATGTTCTTTCGTTCTGTGGCTTCGAATATTCTTCTAAAGGATTTTCAAGTCAGCTGTCTCTGGTTATGTGTCCAAAGTTTCAACATTTATAACATTCAGTATTATTTATTAAATTTTCAAATCTATTGATGTTTTTTTGAGCCCTGGGAGGTTCATATTTAACAAATCTCTTGGAATTGTATTGGTTCCTAGGGTACGTGCGACATTCTACAGCTTTATGACCAAATTTTCCACATGAATAACAATATCCATAAAAAATATGTTGGTACCTGGATGGAAATATTCGTCGAGGAATTGTCTTCCAAGGCTGTTCTTGTGAATCTTGTCCAATGAAGTCTACATGCATGTCAGATCTCATAGGTTCATTGTATTTTGTTGTATAAGGTCTTGCTTATTCTTATTTGTAACTAGGGCCAGTTCTGTCATTGTAAGATCATTGATTGTTGATGAGTTCTTCCAATGCCCTTGAGCTGTTGGCATAGCTTTGGAAATTTTTTCCCTTATTCACTTCCTTACACAACGAGACTACTTTGGCTTCAAATGCTTCCCTTTCTGGTTGATTTCTTCCAACTTCTTTGAAGTGATTCTTCAATACATTTGTGTTCTTCAACTTCAATTTTTAGACCTTGAACTTATTATTCAAGAGTATTGGAACGGATCTTCTCAGCCTTGAGCTCTTTTATAATCTTGATTTCCTCCTTAGAAAATTTTTCTATGGTCATCCCTTATTCTTCGTTGTTTGATACCTCTTGTTTAATGTGCTTGGCTATAAACAATACTCTCTAATTGGATTCTTATTCATTGTCATTTTCTTCATTGGATGATGAGATATCTTCTTTAGAGAGAAAGTTCCTTTTGAATCCTTTAATTTTTCTTTTCTTGTTGAATTTGTTAAAGCCTTTCTTTTCTTTTGATTTTCTATCACTTATGTTTAGACATTTTGCTGCTAAATGCCCAACCTCACCACAACTGAAACATATCAATGGAAGTTTACCCTTGAATTTTCACTTACCAATTTTTAGTTTTCTCGTAAAGTAAGCATATTCTCCATCTGAAAGACCTTCTTCATCATCTTCCTTTTCTTCACACTTGCAGGTGTAGGTCTGTGCCTTTGAAGGTTTTTTCTCCTTATTGGTTTTCTTAGATGCAGTGAACGCAGTTTCTAGATGCAAAGTACCCTCTTCTTCATCAAGTCTCATTTCATATGCTATGAGAACTCCATGTAATTCCTCTTTGCTAAGTTTTTCCAAATTTGCACTATATTCTAAGACCGATACCTTTGGGTTGAATCTCCCTGATAATGTTCTAATAATATTTCGTATAATAGTATTCTCATCAACAGGCTCTCCCAATCCTTCCAGATTGTTGGTTATTTTATCAGCGTGTTGGAAGTATGCAACAATGTTGTTATATTCTTTCATTCTGAATTGCTCAAATTTTTCTCTGTAGATTTGAAGCTTTGCTTCTTTGAGATTTGAGTCACCTGCATATATATTCTCAAGCTTGTCCCATACATTTTTGGTGATTTTACAACCCAACACCTTATGATAAGTAGATTCAATAAGTCCACTGATAATAATATTCTTTTATTTTGCATCATTTACCAAATTATTTTTACCTTGTTCATCTGCGGTTAATGTAAATCCATTTTGAACATTGTCCCACACTTCGTAACCTTGTGCCAAGAGATAGACCTCCATTCTTCCTTTCCAGAGTGCATAATTATTTTCATTGAAGAGAGGTACAACATTCTTGGTATGCTCCATGACCTCCTTGTAGTTGTTAAACTACTATTGAAGTAACCAAGATCTGATACCAATTGTTGGAAATAATGAGAGGGGGTGAATCAATATTCCTTTCAATTAGTATTATTATTAATCTGTTAGAGAATTAGTTAATATTCAATTATTATCATCGTTTGTACAATGATAGCAGTAAACAAAAGGAACACAAATGCACATAGTTTTTAACGTGTAAACCCTCTCTGGGAGAAAAACCACTTGAATGATTTTCTAATAATTCTTTAATATTCAAATCCAATTGAAAATAAAGCTCCAAATTCCTAGAATATAGAAAATAATTCTTCTCCAGCTCCCACTGGATGGATGCTCCAATGCACGAGATTCTTCACTAGTCAACTAAATGGATGCCCCAACACCCAATGAGCTACAACTCATCCTAGAACCACCCTACCACCCTGAATTTTTCACAAGCTTGAAATTTTTGGTGACTTCATGCACCAGCCTAGCACCACCCTACCACCCTATAGAAGAATAAAAGAAGAATGGACTCCCATACTAGGGAAAATCGTCCACTTTATAATGATATAGAATGATGTAGAAGAATAAGACACACTAGACTATAACCCCAACTATGACACAACCACCTAATGATGATCCTATACCTATTGACATTGCCTCTTCAACTCTTGGCAGATAGACACTTGTACAATTTTTACAATGATGCATTCACAATGACTTAGTACAATGATACCTTTATAAAGATTGTATGCAGTGCTGCTCACTTGAAGACTTCATGTGGTGAAATTCTTGCTGTTGTTATGCACCTTAATTGCTGCTCTTGTCATGCTACCCTCTTTTGCACCTTGTTTTGATTTTCTGCCCTAGAAATTCAGGTCCTCTGCAGCCCTTGACAACACATGATCTAGTTGTTTTTTTCTTTCTAGGATCTTGATATTGAATCTAGTTTATCTCTGTTAATTCATATCCCCAATATGTGACTTTCGGTTATTTGTTAGTCCTAAAAGTCTTTTTTCCAATGCTATAGGTCTGATCCAATTTGGATTCTTCAAGAGAGAGCTATACCCAATCTCTCACAATGACCTAATTATGGACTGGTTCAATAGATCGAACTTATACGGCATGCACGTGTCATTGTTTCTTCATTCAGCTCTAAAATTGATACATAGAAAACTACAGTCCCTGTAATATCTTCCACTTTTTACATGATTCCAATTTGATACTCAGATAGAGAGTTATGACGATTTTCCCAATGTCACTTTTTTGAGATGAAGTTCAGGAGCTTACAAAAACATTGACTTCCACAGATCATATCTCTAAAAAAATTGCGCACCTGGATCTGAAATTTTTACAGGCGCTTCCTGAGGATTTAAGCTTTGCCTCATATAAATTTCAACTTCTGAACCTTCGTAGAGAAAAAGTTAGAGCACAAATTCAACTATGACTTGTTTCAGGTAGCAAAATCCCTACATAAGGAGGATATGAGGATCACAATTTATATAAATGCTTAAGTTGAGAGAGTCTTCAAAAAGTGAACGTGGGAGGGATTTTAGGAGCTTAAAAATTATTAATTATTGACTTTTCAATGACCCATGCCACAACCCCATGGGGTTTTATCCCTTTAACTGGGGTTACAAACTTCAAACATGAATATCTCTCAAACCGTGAAGAATTACATGGCGTGCCAGTTATCAATAGAAACATCTCAACAAGTAGAAACCATCAAAAATATTCTTGACCCAGAATATAGTAATTTTTTAGGTAAAAATTACCATGCGAGATTGGGGTAGCCCCTGGTGCTTCTTGGGTTGACTTCAACGACAACCACTGATCAACAACCCTCTGGATCAGCCCATAAATGGTTTGTATCTTAAAAAATACTATGCATGAGTTGCTCATGCATGTTTCTTTTGTACATAGATATTTTTTCATTTTTGTACATTTTTGGCTTGATGTGCTTTGCCAGTGGTTTTTCTGCTTATTGTGTCATTTATTATTGTGTAGATGTATGCTACTCCTTATGTCGGTTTCGTGGATGGTGCCTCCCGCAGTACCCAGAATCTGTCTTCTACAGCCTGGGTGATTTATAATCCTAATGGTGAGTTGATATACCTTCAAGGTATTTTTTTAGGATGTACCACAAACAATGTCGTTGAATATAGTGTTGTCATTGAACTCTTAACCGAGGCCATTGCTCTTGAAATTCATGCATTGATTGTTAACCTAGACTCTCAGGTTGTTGTTCTTCAACTTAATGGACATTATTATGTTAGAAATCCTCAAATATTATCAACATATTCCTAGACGAATGAATGTGTTAACTGATATAGTAGCCAATATTGTATTAGATAGACATTTGTGTAATTTGTAAAACATCATCATCACATGATACGATTCATATAGGAAAATACACACACACACACACACACACACACACACACACAGAGATATATATATATATATATATCAAGTGTTTTCATCCACGTGCATAATAAGTTGAAAAAATATGTATGTTTTGGTTACATCTCGAGACATCATGTGTCTCAAAAAATATGCAGAAACAAAAGCCTAGGTGTCTAGTCGGCATGATGCTCATGGTAGCATGTCACTACCTGCATAAGCCACCTCAATAAATAGTGAACATGGTTTGACACCCCTGTAGTGTGTCTCTGGTATGCGTGAGGAACATAATCAAATCTCGCATAGTCTGGGATTCTACTGGTGAGTCCCTCCAAGTTGCATACGATTTCCTCCTCCTCGCTTCCCTCAGTATGAGGGGCCACATCAAAATCACGAGGAATACTCTGTGCTATTGGAGACATTCCTTCAGGTATTTCTGGGCCAACATCTGCAAATACATGGATTAACATCAGAACATATATAATGAAAAAAATCATAATACTCATCAAAATAAAAAAAATGAGTCTTACCCAATGCGTCATCCTAGTCCTCTCCTACTAGAAGTGGGAGATCCGCATCACTGGTAAATTCTGTGCCAGAATAGGGCCAATCCTCCATAACAATCAGTTGTCGACAAAGCCACTCAAAGAACTCCGATCTCCAGGACATCTGTTGACTGCCTCCTGATCTCGGCATCAAAGCCTCCCAACGGACCATCCAGGGTTCTTGGGCTGGTGGTGTAGGAACTATCACTTCCTAACGTTGGAAAATTAGTAACCGTTCCAAGATGAATGGTACCAGGATGGACCCATAGCCAAACTGTTTCAGCTTACCATTCTTTCATTTTGTTAGTTGGCGCTTCATATTGATCGTTAATTCCTCTATCGAGTTGTAGAGAGTGGGAGCCATAAAATCTACTGCAAGAAGTAGCTTTGTTTTTTTCGCCTCATGCGGAGCCTGAGATCCAGCATCTCGTGTGATGGTGTGCAACACTACTTTTAGTGCCATATCAGGAATGGTTTGGATATCCACCTTCCCGCTTTTGGATCCTTTCCTTGCCCTTCGACACACTTTGTCGATGACCATGCTCATGTTTTCCATTGTGGGCCGAGTACCTATCAAGATTGGTACTTCCCCCCTCCGTGACAATCCAGTTATGAATTAAACATCCGAGACCTCAATCTCTAGCTCCTGATCTTGAATTATGAATCTTTCTGGATCAATGTCCCATACAATGATCAGATATTGTAATAGCTTCGGTTGAGCTCGGAGAGATGGTGCCATGGAGGAATTTTTAAGCCTGCAGTCCCTGAGTACATCCATGCTTCTTACATTGCCCAAGTCTTGCTCATCTTCTTCACCATGTTCTCTTTCCTTCCATTCGATCACCATTTTTCTTTTTCACACCTACGAAAACATCAATGTGGTTTTCATTAGTCAAATTATTTGCTATTGAAGTGTTTTAAAAGGGCTAATTAGTTGAATTCTAAGCTAAAATTCGTGGCCTTGGTTAGCGCGACTATTTTTAAAAAAGTAGCACTTGGATTCAAGGCTGGTTGGAGCAAGTCCATGCCCGAAACCCGCACCAACCATCGCACCCTAGTTTGAACAAAAATCCCACCATAGATCTAAAAAATGGATTGCAGGAAATGAAAGTTATATCAAAATGCAGGCAAGGATATGAGCTCTTACCTGGAAAAGATAGATTATCAATTGGCCTTCTGGATTTTCCGGTGTCAGCTCCGCAAAATCACAGTGAAAAAGGGTAAAAAATGCTCACAAGAGGTAAAAGTGAAGTAATTTATTTTTACTATTTTTGGCATTTTATAAACTTCTCAGAACCCTAATTAGGTTTTTGAGCATATTTTTCGATTATTTTGCTATTTTATCTTGAAAAATGGGTTTTATATGCATTTCTTGTGCAGCAATAGGTCCTCAACATGACGACGATGAAGTAATGAGTTGTATTTTATACTTTTTTGGACTCGGTAGCAATACAAAAAATTCACCCCTGGAGTCATATTTTAGCTCTTTTCTGACTCTCGAAAACTGAAAAGTTTGTCGAGACTCTTGTCATTTTGAACTCATTAAAGGCTGCGAAATGATATATACCTAGTATAATTTTACCCCTTTTTCGGTCTGGGTTAGATTATTTACGAAAAAGGAATACCTTAGCCTATCACGACTAAGAGGTTCTCTCAGATTTACTTTTCTACATTTTTGGATTTTTGAGACTACCTACGAAAAGGGACCTATTGGAGTTTTCTTTTCTGCTTCTTTTCAAACACTCTAAACATGAAAATATGTCAAGTTCTTCCTTTTTTAGACTTGCTAGAAGCTACATGACATTGGAAATCGTCACCATGACGTAACTGAGTCCTCCTTCCTAGGGCTCATAAAATGTACTAGGATGGATTTTTCCGAAGGACAAACTTATATGACAAGCACATGCTATCACCTTCAAGCTTGTTTTCAAAAATAATTTGGGTACTTGCTAGAAATGGTGAGGGAAAATGGAACCAGTTCTCATTCTTGTCGGCAGTATGTCGCTCTTGAACATGACACTCATCTACATTTGTTTCGAGTTGGGGACATCCCATTTCATCATTTTTTGCCTCCATGGGTTTGGGTAATCTATTTTGACCTCTCATATGCTCTTTACCATGTCATCATGACCTCATATCCCATGATGTCAAATACTTCCAAATTCCAGAGTCACGTCACCGATATGTTTAAGAGAAGTTTCCTTGTACATTTTTCAACCTCTGATCCTCTGTTTGGTCTTTATTCACTATCATCTTGTTCCTCTATCTCGTGTCAATGATGTGGGAAATGGTTTGGCCCTCCTTCGACTAGGTCACTTCCTGTCGACTTTAGCTCATTATCTAGGAAGTTGATCCAGAGACTCCCTTCTGGTACCTTGGATCTTGCATGCCTCAATGGAAAGTTCTTTGCATTCGGCGACAGGTCCTCATCATTGGCCTTCGATCGAGTGATTCCGTGGGTGTTTGATGCCAACTCATTGTTCACATTCCATGGATTGTACTAGTTTTACCTTGAGAACCATTTTCATTCTTGGTGATTTCTCTCGCGCCTATTAATAGCTTTAATCATTGCCTGGTAATCATGTGACTTTCTTGCATGTTCAACTTCAGCTCACTCATTTGCCTGCTTCAATTTGTATTTGTTCAGTTCGAGATGGAGTGCAAGACCTTGGGTTTTTTCTAATAAAATCCAAGCTGAGAGACAATTTCGTTTATCATGATCATATGCATGACTCTTTTTATTGGATGGTTGCGACCATAACTGGGTCTATTTATTGATCCTTCTAGCTGGATGGCTGCGTCCATACCTGGAATCTAATTTTTATATGTACTTTATTATGGATGGTTGTGCCCATGCTACATATTCATGTATTAGAGATATCAGTTGTACTTGTACTTGCAGGACTTCCAACGGAGGTGTTTGGTTTGAACACATTCTCGTAAAGCATTTCACTCCTCCCTCTCTCTCGGACCTCATGCTTTAGGGGGCATCTGTTACACAGTATTTTGTCACTGTCCCTACAATTACCATCCCTAATATTGGAGGATTATTTCAGTGACTTCTTTGTATTGTCATACCTTGCAAAAAGTGTCATTTCATTCCTTGGCATGTGAAGAACATTTTCTCTATTGACTATTCCTGGAGAAGACTCTCAAAAACATATGATTTTGGGTCAGCGCTGGTAGGTAGTTATGGCCTCATTCCCATAGAGAAATTAACACTAGGCCTCGCGCCCATTTGCGCTCTGTCTCAGTGGACTACCAACGCTGAGCTGTTTTTGGAAAGATTTTTAAAATAGAAACAAAGTTTCCATGCCCAGCCACTTCGTGAGTGGAGTCATCATGGTTTTTTCAACTAAATAACGTCGAATTCCTTCCTTTGGCTTCTTGTTTCCTACATTTGAGCAACTCCCCAAAGGATATGGCCTCCCTTCCACCTTATGAGGGATCCCAAACCACCTCCTCCTCTCCTATAAATACATCCTTCTCACATAGTTTCAGCTAGCTAAACAGTCCTTACTATAGCTGGCGTGAGAATAGAGTAGAGAGGAATCCATTGTCGATAGATATTTTAGGCCCATTTCCTCGCCAAGTCTGATCCCCGATGAATGCTTGAGACACGTTTGAATGGACCTGTTGAAGGAGGCTACAACATCAAGGATTTTTTTTGTTGTAAACTTCTTCTCTCTATCTTTAATACAAGACTAGTTTTTTGGTTCCAATTTTGTGTTCGATAATATGAAAAGTGTTTTGAGTCTTCTTAACCAATAAAATAGCTATGAATGAAAATATGTTTTCATATGCTGTCATCATGCACTTGATCCTTTTGTAGGTATATGAACATTGCCATTGAGGACCGCGACGTGTGAAGACAAATATCAGTGGATCGTTGCTGCAAATGACAACAAAAGCGTTGGATCAAGGTAGGTCATCTATCTTAACTTGTTTTCATTTATTAGCTAGGATTCTAAAAGCCCATCTTAATCCCTTGTTGCTAGACCCACTCTAGGGCTAGAGGGATCGCCTCTGTCCACAAAGGGGATTTACTTACACAACACCCCCCTTTCATTCCTAATCAGAATTATCATCTTATTATAACCAATAAACAAGTATAACAAAATAATATTAACCATGCCAATATACCATATACATATATCACCAACCATGCATGTGCCAAGACTAACATCATTGACCAATAAGACAAAATATTCATGAGCCATGATGTCATAGTAATTAGTGTGTTGATAAATTCCATCTCCTTGTGCCTCCCAAAAACTCCTTATCTCTCCATGTTATTTCAAGATACATACATACAAAATGTTCCCCAATAAATGTGCATGACAAATAGGAATCCATACACATAACCATGTGTTTTTTTCTTCCAGAAAAAAATAAATTCCATAAATAAAACAAAGCATCATAAATATCCACAAGTATGTGCAGTGATGAGTGTCCAAGAAAAAATAAAATAGTAGCACCATTTACCATTGCAAATCAACCTAAAAAAATAAATATCAATTTCATCCATGAGCATATCAAAAAAATGTACTTAAAACACCCATAAAATATTGTCTCGTCTTGTGTGATGGAGCACTCTTTGCCCGTCTCTCTTCCTGGAAAGGGTGGGATGTGATATAATGGGAGGAGCCATGTGAAGAGTCAGAGAGAGTGACTTGGGAATTTTGTCTCTTATCAGTTGTGGTAGGTTGATGAATAACTACATGCTTGGAGGATTGACCAACTAGGTTGGAAAGTATATTGGGTTGCCTATAAATTTGGCCAATAGATGGAGGATGTTAACTGGCATGTATGGAAGGTTGTGGTGCTACCCATGGAGAGTGTACAACACATGAAGTAGATGATTGTAGATGATGAGAGACATTTTCTACAGTAGGAGGGGGAAATGAAGCAGTAGGCTAACCTTGAACAAAGTGAAACAGTTGTACTGGAATTGAGCTTTTCAAACCATCATTGTTAGGGACCACAAGAGGAGAAGACACATGAGGTGGGTATTTTTTACTATGTCTATATGTCCACCGATCTGTGGATGAAAACAAATATTTCTCTTTAGCTTGGTGTCCATCAATCTCCATAAGCTTGACAAAAATTCCTCCAAAATTTACTAATCTTGATCCAAAATAATAGAAGTGGGAAATCCAAAATGAACCCAAAAATGTTGAAATAATAAGTGTGGAGTCTTTTAAATTGTCACTTGATTCTTACAAGGTGTCAAAATACACATTTTTTTGAACCTATCCACAAGTTGCTACATCCAAACTTCTCCCATGGCATATCCACTTACATATTTTTCTATTTCAAACGGATACTGCAAGTTGGGTAATGCTAGAAATGGTGTTGTGTTGAGATTTTATTTCAATGTATCAAAGGCCTTATGATGCTTGCCTCCCAACTGAAAGACCTATTTCACGCTAGTCAAAGCATGTAAAGCAGATGCAATAAGCAAGAAGTTAGCAAAAAAAAAATCTCCAATATTGGAATTCTCCTAAGAAGCTTCTAACTTTTGTTGTTGATGTAGGCTTGGGACAATTTACAATCACTTCAAATTTAGAGGGATTTATTTTCAATTCACCACCCCCTATGATGTAACCTAACTACATTAATTATTCCTTGCCAAATTCACACTTCGACAATTTCACATACAAGTTATCCTTTTTAAAAGTATCAAATACTTGTCTAACATGATTGGCGTGCTCATCCCAAGTTCTGCTAAATACATGAATATCATCCAAGTAGACTAATCACAAATTCATCAATGAATGGTCAAAAAATTTCATTCGTACATGCATAAAAGTTGTCAGGGCATTGATAGTCCCAAGAGGCACCACTAACCATTTAAACAAATCATGTTTTGTTTTGAACGTGGTTTTCCAAAAATCAACTTCTGCAATCTAAATCTTATGATAACCACTTCACAAGTCTAAGTTAGTGAAATAAACTACATCTTTTAACTGATCTAAGAAATCATTGATACGAAGAAGAGGGTATTGATTCTTTACAGTGATTTTTTTTAATGCACAAAAGTCAACACACATTCTTCTTGCACCATCCTTCTTTGGTAGCATCACAATAGGAGATTGACATGGAGAGGAACTGGGCCTGATGACTCCCTTTTCAATAAATTCTTGAACTTTATTTTTTATTTATGCATTCTCATTTATAGAAATCTTGTACATACAAAAATTAGGAAGAGAGCAACTTTCTTGCAACTGAATCTCATGATGAATCTCCCTTTTGGGAGGCAATCCTTAAAGTTCTTGGACTATCTCATCATAGTTAGAAACGATATTAAATAATTATTCCTTATGAGAATGATCACAACAATTAAAATAATGAGATTATTTGATATATTTTTCTATCATAACCAGAAGTACAAAGTTATTTCTAGCATTTATGAGCCTCTTCATTTTCCTTGCACTAACAAGCGATAACTTAGTCTTCATACTTTGTACTCTTACAATATACTCAACCCCATCTTTGGTGAGGTGATATTTGTTCTCCTTATTAAATAATATGGCTTTCCTATCATACAAGTAAGGGATCCCCAATATAATTCCACAAATATCAAGAGGAACCACATCTAATTCAACCTTGTCAATAAATTTTGAAGTGATAGAAAAATTAATTCTACATTGTTTGGTTACTTGTAGCTTTTCATCGTCACATACCCAACCAATAGGATAATTTTTCTTGTGAGATTTTGTTTCTAATCCAAGTTTCTTGACAATCGCTTCAAATATTAAATTCACTTGAACAATATAAACAAAAGAGTATCAAAATTCATATTCTTAACTATCACCCTTATGTGAAAAGGCTTGATTCTTATGCATTCTGAACTAGGTGATGGAATAAAATAACTAGAATTAGCATGAGAAGATGTTTTACCTTGCACTCCGACATCTGTGACCTGATTTTCATCCCTTGAATTGAATCCCAAATCTTGTTGCATCGTGGCAACAATATTTTTATTTTCTTTTCCTCCAAACGTTTTAGGCCTCAGTTCAATATGTAGCTTCCAACAATGAGTATTGTCATGCCTTTCCTTTTTGCAATAAGAGCATGTAGGCCTTGCCGCTTCTTTATTCATTGTAGCATCCTTCTTTCCTTTCCCTTTTCCTTCGAATTTTCCTTCAAATAAATTGGATGGTTGCTGCTTTATGAAATCCCTTTGCACATTCTTTCCCCTAGACTCAATATGATTAGCTTGGACAAATACTTCATCCAAATTAGTGGGACTAAATAAGAGAATAGTATGGAAAATGTAACTATGTGATGTACCAATTTATTTTAAAAGAGTTTATGGAGAATATAATGGAATTTTTAAAGCCAGTGTCTTCTTCCTAAATTATTCAGTAAAGATTTGCATGCTTTTTCCTTTTCCATGTCTCAAGTTTTTCCATTCAATGATTTATTTATGGGTGTATGCTAAAGGATAAAATTGTTTCCTTAATGCATTAGTGAATTTTGACCATGAAGAAAGGAGCTACCATTATTTTTTCTAGCTTCGTGAAGTTTAATTTCCCACCAAACCAATGTTGTACCTTCAAGATGAAGAGAGGACAACTAAATATTTACATCTTATTCAACAATATGTTGAACATGGAAATACAATTCTATTTTTTTAATCAAATTATCTTATATTTCCGCATTAATATTTCCATTATACATTATCAAGTCAAACCTGAATTCCAGTTTCAATGATGGCTTCTTTGAGTTAATCTTATGAGGAGATGAAGGCGGAGAATGAGAAGTAGAAAAAGGAGATGAAGAATGAAGAGGAGAGGGAGGTCTTGAAAGAGGTTGAGGAAGAGGGGGATGATCACCCTCATTCAATAACTTGATTGATTCCTTCTTCTCTTCAAATTCATCTTTCATTGTAGAGATGTTCCAGCCTTGCCCACATCAAACTGAATGCCTTGAGGAAATCCAACTCAAAGTTAAAAGGCTTCTATTATCTTGGTGAATCCATCTCTCCTCTTTGAGTGAATCTCCTTGAACCAACTTCGGGATTGTAAGCTTCAAGTTCACCTTCTCCCTTCTTGAGCTTAGACCTAGTAATCATCCACACTCAAAAACCAAATCAAAATAGATGACTAAGCTCTAATACCAAACTTAATCAATATATTTTATTTATGACCCTATTATTTTTCTTCTAAAATAGAATGTGAAATACCAAACTCGATAAAAATGCATTTTAAGGATTATGAAAAAAAAGAAATAACTTTATATAAATAAAAATAACACAACAATATTGATAATTTAGTTCACCCAATGTTGGTTATGTCTTTAGGTCTACTTCCAATGGAGTGGTTTCTTCAATTTCAATGTAAAATAAGAAGATTTACGTCAAATTTCTCAATCTCAAAACTTTGGCTCTCTATTTCGGAGAGCCCTAGAAAACACTCTCTCCTTTCTATAATCTCCAAAAGGGCACAAAAAGAGTGTATTTACCACACACATAGTGATAAAAATATAAACATAAACCAAGGCTCGACATTTCTGTCACAATCAAAAGTTGTGGCACAATGGAATTGTTTTCTTATATATAAAGAGTTAGGGACCCGCAGCCTCGAGGTCGAGCCCGCAATGGTTGCGGTCAGATAATTGCAATATATATATATAATTAAAATCATTTTTTACTACATATAAATAAACATTGGTGCACATGGAACATTGGTTATATGGTAGTAACTTTCGAGGGAACAATTCATGCAATCAAAGCCATGGATCTACCTTTTTTTAATCCATGCATAGCCATAAAAATTTAAAAAGGAGATCCTTAATCCATTTCACAGCCACCCCACTATGGCTCATTAGTGGAGCCTATGTACCTAATCCCATAGGTTTTACAGTCAAGCCCCGTTGGTGCATCATTGTTAATTTTAAGACTTTGTTATTACACTTTCCCATTGGTGGTTCTATTGTTTAGAACTCGAAGGTTGGATGCTCGGGTCTCAAACCTTCTTGGAATTTTACAGGCTACCATGTCGTGACCTATGATCATTCCACTTGGAACACAGCCACCCTGAATTTCCAGCCCTCGCACATCAGCATGTTGAGTCATCTGCCATGTAGAATTTCATGTTAGATGTTATGTTGTTCTGCCACATCATTGTCTTTTTCATGTGTCAATTATTGGTCTCACCACATCACCTATACGACCTTGCCATGTATCACTTGTACATCCTACCATGTTAGTTGTAAAATATTTCCACATTTCCTTCATATGACATGCGATGTTTCATCCTAAGGGGATTCCACGTGTCACTCTCTAGGACTGCCATGTGTCACCTCTTTACTTCCTTTTTCCTATTTTCACAAAACCATAGAACATGGTAAATTTATCATATGAAGTATGTTTGTTCTTGTTTAATTTGTTTTGGAAATATTTTTCCGAGATCTTTGTCATGGCACTATTTTTCATCTTGATTTTGGAATATTTAATTTTGAGGCATCTTGGATCCTCCATTTTCTCAAGAGGATTTTTCTTAAGGAACTCCTCTTGAGTTATCCTTTTTGTTTCTGATCTAGTCAACATGTATCTAAACTCTTTAGGAAATTTCTCTTGAATAAGGAAAAATTGGAATGGTTCCTTATACTGCCAAAGAACTGGGTACCAAAATTGGATAATCTCATTTTTAACATCTGGAGTACTCAAGGGTAATAACTCAAATAAATTACAATAAGAAACCACCAAGTCTAGATGTGCAGTCATAAAATGAGTCTTCAAGTAATTGACCAGTTAGTAAGAAATACCATTCGATATTACCTCAACCCAGTCAAACATAGCTTCTTTTTAGAAGGAAAAATATGAGACATATAACACTAACCTAGGAATATGATATGTAGAATCTCATACCATTACACACATGAATAGATTTTAAAAATATTTATATAACTACACTAATAGAGATATACCAATGGTTGAAATGTAATCTAGCATTTTAGTTTATGGATTCATGAATCCCTTCATCAAATTAAACCCACTGCCTTAGGAATCCATAAAATAATCAACATAGGAATGCTTCAAAGTTCTATTATGGTCTAGGAAGTCAGAACATCGTTTTGAAAACATTGGGAGTTATTAGTACCAAGTTCTTTCCTTCAATTTTTACTCAAATTTCTTTACCTTTTGAATCAAATCAATGGGCACACTAGGAAAGAAACTCCCTAAAATCAAAAACTTCAAGCGCGAACCTAGAAATCACTAGGTGAATCATTTAATTATTATCCTTAAGATTTTTTTCATATGTTAGGTTCAATAATCATTTATATGTAGTTGAATAATGGAAATCCTTGTCTTAACATATGAGGGAATTAGTAGTATCTCCATAGAAAGGCTCATTTCTTCTTTTGGTTTCCTTGTTTCTTATTCTTGCATTGCATTTTGATAGTCGTGACATCATTACTCATTAATTATAGAGCCCTAGATATTTAAAGGCTTAGTTTATAAATAGAATTTATTAAAACATCCCTTCATCATGTACCATCTTCTTTCTGAAATGCACAAACCATCAATAGATTTATTTTGAAAGGGAAGTGCTTCCTGGGAAAAACAGATAATTAATCCATGTTAACCCCAAATTATTTCCTTTTTCCTTATGAATTGAAACTGCATAAGTGAGTCTTAAATAACCATGAAATATTTTGCAAGGTGCATGATAATCCAACAATAATTTCACTATAGAACAGAGGTAGAGAGAGATATAAATCCTTTAAAGGTTTAACTATATGGAACTGTGGAGGTATTAATCTATAGAGGCATAAATTGTGCTAGTAATAGGGTGTGCAAGGATTTACACACGACCATAACCATAAAATGGCTAAGTGGGGAACACAAATTGTGCAGAAAAAATGTTATGTGCAGAGTGTAGGTAAAGGTTCTATGTTGAGTGCAAGGAAATGTTTTGTGTGGAGTGTGGAGAAAGGTTCTATATGAATTGTAGGAAAATATCCTCTGCAAAGTGTACAAAAAGGTTTTATGTAGAGGGTGAGGAAATGGTTTTGAAAAAGAGAATCTCTGAACATTACATAATCTCACAAAAAATATAAAAATGACTAAATATTTTGCACACATGAAGTTTTTCCCAACACATAATGAAAATACAAACACGCAATGTATTATGAAATGAAAAGGGAAAAGGTAGGAAAGAGTTATAAACATGGATAAACTTGGAAATCAAATATGATACATGAAAATGGATCAACATATCAGCTTCAATTATATGACAGTGACCACCTAGAGGTTGTTGAGAAATCAAAAGACCCTAATCTCTTGGGCATGGATTCAACAACATGTTTACATACAATGACTACACGGGATAAATATAGAAAGTGACTATACATGAAAATGATACAGAGTGGATTGTGATACATTAATTTTTTAGAACAATTAATAATATTGGGAGGGAAACAAAGGTTTCAAATGTTTCCCATTTAAAGGTAGTTTTAAGAGTTGATCATCCATTCCTTCAATGAATATGAGTTGAAATCATAATCGCAGAAGCCTCAAATCTATAATTTTAAACCTATACAGAAGGGAAAAATTACAAAAAGTTCAGTTGTTTGAATGATACATATCTTTGATTGCAAGAAAAAATTCTGATCTCACATTCCTCAAAAGATGTAGAGATTCCATTGTCACTCCTTAATTTTCCATCATTAAACACAATCTCAAGAACCCCATAAAACTTCACATTTTTAACAATGCCAACCAAGCCCTTCTATGCTCCAAAATTAAGAAAATTCACACTCAACTCAACTCGTTAAAATACCTTACTTGTGAGATCAGTCATACTCATGGATCTTTTCCTGAAGATGAACCATGGTGGCTTGGATCGAAACATCAATTTTATCAAGAATGGATGCTATTGATCACAAAACAATAATCACAGAAGCCTCAAATATATAATTTTAAACCTATACGGAAGGGGAAAATTACAAGAAGTTCAGTTGTTTGAATGATACAGATCTCTGATTGCAAGAAAAAAGTATTATCTCACATTCCTCAAAATATGTAGAGACACCTCTGTCACTCCCTCATTTGCCATCATTAACCACAATCTCAAGAACCCCAGAAATATTCACATTTTTAACCACACCAACCAAGCCCTTCGGCGCTCTGAAATTAATAAAATACACACTCAACTCAACTCGTTAAAATACCTTACTTGTGAGATCATTCTTACTCATGGATCTTTTCCTGAAGATGAACCACAGTGTCTTGGTTAGAAACATCGAGTTTATCAAGAATGGATGTGATTGATCACAAAACACTAATCGCAGAAGCCTCAAATCTATAATTTTAAACCTATACGGAAGGGAAAAATTACAAGAAGTTAAATTCTTTGAATGATACAGATCTCTGATTGCAAGAAAAATGTTGATCTCACATTCCTCAAAATATGTAGAGACGCCTCCATTACTCCTTCATTTGCCATCATTAACCACAATCTCAAGAACCCCAAAAATCTTCACATTTTTAACCACGCCAACCAAGCCCTTCTGCGCTCCGAAATTAAGAAAATTCGCACTCGTCTCAACTCGTTAAAATACCTTACTTGTGATATCAGTGTTACTCATGGATATTTTCCTGAATATGAACCATGATTTCTTGGTTCGAAACATCAAGTTTATCAAAAATGGATGTGATTGGTCACAAAACACTAATCGCAGAAGCCTCAAATCTATAATTTTAAACCTATAAGGAAGGGGGAAATTACAAGAAGTCTAGTTGTTTGAATGATATAGATCTCTGATTGCTAGAAAAAATTATGATCTCACACTCCTCAAAAGATGCAGAGATGCCTTCGTCACTCCTTCATTTTCCATCATTAAACACAATCTCAAGAACCCCAAAAATCTTCACATTTTTAACCACGTCAGCCAAGCCCTTATGCGCTCATAAAATAAGAAAATTCGCACTAAACTCAACTCGTTAAAATACCTTACTTTTGAGAGCAGTCTTACTCATGGATCTTTTCCTGAAGATGAATCACAGTGGCTTGGTTTGAAATGTCAAGTTTATCAAGAATGGATGCGATTGATCTGGAAAAAATCTCTACACAAACCATATACTTTTTCAACCTGATAAGGTCCAATCCATAGGGAATTGAAATTTGAGTGAAATGAAGGTTTTTATTTGGATTTATTCCACAAACAAACAAACAAAATAAAAAAAATATTTGGTTGTGGCACCTCGATTGAAATATTTTTTTACCATCTCTTTCCTTTTCTAGATATTGATCACTATCTATTTTCAATTCTTCTCTAGTTGCATTACTTTATAAAATTGATATTTCATTAGCATAGTCCTTTATTCATTTTCAATCCCAATGGTAATAGAAAATGCATTCAACTCCTAATGTACTTCTAATCATGCATCTTTTCCATGGACTAAATAAATAAAAGAATGTCCATTTTGTTGGGTATGTGTTATATTATTTCCATGACTAGCTCCATGCACCAATAATTGTTGGCCAGACCCAAGGGTGGGGGGTGGACCCAAGGATGGTGGACGAACCCACCCATGGTCTTGCGCATGGTTTTGGGCATGATGGTTTTTCCCATGGTATTTTTTAGATCCACTCAAGGGAGATACAAATATGTTCTAATATATGGTTAATGGATTGAGTTTTATGAATTATCTGACATGTATATAATGTATTGTAACATTGAAAGGAATATAAGGAAAAGACAAGCTAGTTTTACCAATTTTGGGTTCGAGGAGAAAATATCTATGTATATTTTTTATGTTCTCTCCATTGTATATTTTTTTTTGTTTTTAAGAATTCGTTTGTAGGTAATTTCTATACAGGGTTAAAACCTACATTTGGTATCAGATCAGTTTCAGTTTCAAGGGGGCACCTTTGCAGCTGAGGGTTTGTTTCTCGGGCCTGTGGTAGAGCCTGTTATATTGGGATATCTACAGGATTGATTCTTGTGGTGAAAGGAGATGGAAAATAGTGGAAAGCTAAAGATCTAGAATTTAAATGGACATATTTTTGAGTTGTGGAAGCTCAAGATGGAGGTTATGTTGGTGGAAAAATATCAGTGGATTTTTGTACACCCAAGTACGACACTGACATGAATGTTGATAGAATACTGGGTAAATTCATATCAAAAGGAAAATAGCACAATATGATTGTGTCTCTTAGATTAAGTATAGTTGAATGTATATGGGGAGGCTCTGAGAAAGGCTTTGTGGGACAAGTTAGGTACTTTTTATCAATATAAGTCCTTAGTGAACAAAATTTTCATGCAAAAAAAGTTTTATAACCTGAGGATGAAGGATGGAGATTCAATGACAGAGCATCTGAATTCCTTAAATACTTTGGTAAGTCAATTATTATATGTTGATATTAAAATTTCAAATGAAGATAAGTTCATTAGTATGTGGAGTTACGGAAAGAATGCATAAGACATTGATTGAAAAGGAAAGGTGCATGCTCAGTGGTGCCACATTAGGACAATAATTCTGGGCAGAGGCACCAGTGGATATTGCATGTTACATGTTTAACATATCACCTTCATCAACATTGGAGGAAAAGACTCCACGGGAGGTATGGACTAGTAAGAAAACCTATCTCACACATCTAAGGGTATTTGGCTATGATTCATATGTACATGTTCCAAAGGAGAAAAGAACCAAGTTGGATAGTAAATATGAAAGGTGCATTTTTATTGGGTATAAATACAATTTAAAAGGCTACAATGTTTGGAACCCAGAAAAAAATAAGTTTGTGTACAATCGATATGTGGTATTTAGAGAAGCAAAGGATGTTGTGAAACAGGAAGTCCTACCAAAGGAAAACAAACCATAGAAGATAAATTTTGAATTGGAGGAAGAATCAAACTCCACAAAAGAACAGGAACTAGAAGAAGAAGAACCACACACTCTGGTTTTGAGGATATTAGTTCAAGAAAGAAAGAAACTAGAGAGGTATACTCCATCTTATTTCCGTTAAAAATTTCCTTTATCTATTACTAAATATGGTCCCAGAATTGGTAGGGAGGCAGTGGATTCAGAGGATGGAAAACTATGGAAAAAGGCCACGGTTGAAGAAATGAAATCCTTAGACAAAACTGAGGCTTGGGGTCTAATGGAGTTATTCGCTGGAAGGAAACCCATTGGAATAAAATGGGTGATTAAGAAGAAGATGAATACAGAAGGTAAGGTGGAGAAATACAAAGCTTAGTTGGTAGAAAAAGGTTACTCCCAGGTGTTGGGAATTGATTTTGGTGATATTTGTTCTCCTGTTTCCAAGTTAGATTCCTTTATATTACTTTTATCTGTTGTTGTTGCTTTTTATTTTGAGGTAGAACAGATGGATATGTAGATAGAATTTCTTCACTAGGATCTAGAATAAGAGATCTACATGAAGCAACCAAAAGGATTTGCAGTGAATGGTAAGAAAGAACTGGTATGCTAGCCAAAAAAAGTCTTTGTATGGGTTAAAGTAGTCACCAAGGATGTGGTATAAAAAATTTGATACATATATGTAGGGACTTGGATTCACAAGAAGAAAATCGGATTACTATGTATATTTTAAATTAATTAGTGACCATATTATTTATTTAGTATTTTATGTGTATAATATGATGTTGATTGGAAATGACGGATAATTTATCCAGGATGTGAAGACCCAATTTTCCTCTAAATTTTACATGAAGGATATTGGTGCTACAAACTATATTTTGGGTGGAAATTAAATGATATCAAGCAAAGAGGAAACTCTGGTTAAACTAGAGGATGTATGTTGAGACAATATTATAGAGGTTTAATATGTAGGATAATAAATCAGTGAAGGTACATATTCTTGTATATGTAAATTTACTTGTTGAATAGTGTCACAAGACACAGGAAGAGGAAGAGGACATGTCTTGTGTTCCATATGCGAGTGAAATTGGTAGCTTGATGTATGCAATGGTATATACCATAACAAAAATTGAATATGGAATGGGAGTATTGATCAGGTTTATGTCTAAACCAAGGAAGGAGCATTAGACAACAGTGAAGCGGGTTTTCAGGTATCTGCGTGGCAATAGTGATTATGGTTTGTGCTAGCGAGGAAGACCATGATTTGATAGAGTGTTGGACATGTAGTTGTTTTTTGATGTATACTGGGTTGGATATCTGGATCATAGAATATCTACAAGTGGGTATATGTTTAAATTATTTGGAGGAGCACTCAGTTGGATGAGAAAGAGACAGTTTGTAGTGGAAATTTCAACTACATAGGTTGAATGCATGATAGCCACTCATGCAAGTAAGGAATAAATTTGGTTACAAATATTTTGTTTAGTTATGGGGTTGGTACAAAGAGATATAAGGATAGACTGTGACAACCAAAGTGAAATTTTCTTGGCAAAGAATTGTGCATATTATTCAAATACAAAGCATATTGATGTTAATATCACTTTGTGAGGGATATGGTTGAAGAAAAAATAGTGTTGCTGGTAAAGGTGAACACTTTGAAGAATGTTGCAGATGCATTGAAAAATTATGTGAGTCTGAGAAGTTTTCTTGGTGTCGATAAACAATGGGTGTTGCAACCTGATGCAAGGGCATTGGACACTAGCCAGCAATGTAGGAGTTTTGTCCGCATGTTGTGGTTAGGAGGGTTTGAAACATTCAAATTGTTATAGTAGGTGTCAACACCTTGGCTGATTGTATTATTTAGATTAATTAGAGTCATAGGAAGTCGAATAGCTCAGTTAGTCTAGCTGTCATTTGAATAATTGTAGTTATTCTGTTGATTTTCCAAAACGGTCCTCACTGAGGAACCGAAGAGTCACTCTATAATGTATATAATTGTATCCTTTGGATTTATAGGAGGGGAGCCGGGAGAAGAAGAGAGATTCCGCAATAAAAATTGTTCACAGTTGCTTCCAATTAAATAGTTTCTGTGCACATTCATCATAGAATAGTTCGAATCCTTAAGTGTGAAGAGATTGTTTAATTGCGAAGTGATGAACTCTGTGCATGAATAATTGAACTCCTGCACGAATTCCACGTATTTCTGTTGGTTTTTTATCTTAATTCATTCAAATAACCCCTGCGCATTTAACCCCTCTCGTAGGCGTGATCTGTATAGAGAATCCTGGTTAATATTGGTGAAGTCCTCGTATAAAGAATAACCTTGGTTTACTGTTAGTTGAAGCCGAAACCGGGACTAACCCTGGAGTTAATGTATGAAAGCAGACCGTAACCCGATGTAACCCAGGTCAACCTCGTACCAAAACCGGAAGCGAAATCGCAAAAGTGGATTGCCCCATTTCGCACCACTTTTGGTGCGGAGGTGGTATTTCTGGGTCGAGGAGCGATTCCATAGAGGAATCGACACGTGGCGGAGTGAACCGTTAAAAAAACCACTCTCCCGTACATTTCCCGCGTTAACGTCAATACGAGGTCAACGAGCGAAATGAGCACAGGGCATTGATTTGAGATAAGGCCATCAGACGGTCTTCGTGTGACGGAGATACACGATGTTTAAACCAGGTATGACGCGCACATTTGATTGGTCCATTGACATATATGTGGGGCCCAGGACGAGGGGTTATTATAAAGTCTTTTGTTCATAAAGTGTTGGTTGTTAATATAAATTCCGTCAGATAATAACATTATTGCCAAGGGTTATTACACAGTTGATTATTCAATTTCAGAGAGAATGGGTTTACATCAAAGTTGCGCTTATGTTTAATAACTGTGAAAGTTGTGGAATATAGTTATCTATCAATTTATTCGAAATTGATAGATAAACTTCATAAAAAAGAGAAGGTAGACTACGGGGTAAAGGAAAGGGTTGGCTGACAGAGCCACGACGACTGTTGACCATTCCTCCTCAGGGTGACTTTCAGCTCTGTTGTTGCGTCATTTGTGGTATCAAAGCCACACTTAAAGTTGTTTGCTGACATGGCAGTCCGAGTTGGAAGAGGTGCTGGCAGAAGAAGACCTGTAGCCAACGCAGAGGTGTTGGGGATGTTGCAAAGGGTCGAAGCCAGGATAGATGCCATGGAACGAAGACAGCCCAGAGATCCTGAAGACATCAGCGAACCTGAGGTAGAAGAAGCTGAAGAAAATGTGGAAATTCCTCCTGACATGAGGCTCCTTAGAACTGTTCTAGGGTCTGCAGTTAAGCCCAAAATTGAAGTGTCGAGTTATGTAGGGGGACTGAATCCAGAAGAACTAGTAGACTGGATGAATGAAATGAACAAATGCTTTGATTATGAAGAGATAAGCGAAGATAAAAAGGTCAAGTTTGCAGTGAAAAAGCTGAAAGGACATGCTGCACTTTGGTGGGATGGAGTGCAGGAAGAAAGGAGGAGAGTTGGCAAGCAACCTATCAAGAGCTGGACCAGAATGATGGCCAAATTGAAAGGTAAATTCTTACCTAGTGATTACCAGCTGACATTGTATAGGAAAATGCAGAACCTGAGACAGAGGTTGCTGACAGTAAAAGAGTACACAGAGGAATTCTACATAGTGAGCATAAGAGCTGGGCAATTTCAAGATACACCAGAGAAGACTGCCAGATATGTAAATGGTCTCAGACTGGAGATCCAAGATGAGATTGGTCTTCTGTCTCCTAAGACAGTGGAAGAGGCCTATCAGATGGCCTTGAAAGAAGAGGAGAAACTCCTTAGAAAACAGTCTGCCAAGAAGAGAGGTACTTTCCGTGGGAAGGAAAGTCAGGGTGGTAGAGGAAAGCCTACACCCAGGAATGGCGCTGACAGTAGCTCACCTCAGAATGCATCTACAGAGGATGATGCAAAGGGCAGAAGGGGTTCTTACAGAGGAAGAGGAAGAGGAGACAGAGGCAGAGGTCAAGAACTGAGGTGTTATAGATGTCAGCAGGTGGGACATAAGCACTATGAGTGTCCAGAGAATGTGGGTGTTGGTCCAAGAAATGTTGTTGTTGCCCAGGCTAGAGAAGAAGCAGAAATTGAAGAAGAAATTCTTCCAGAGAGGGGAGAATCCTTGGTGGTAAATAAGGTCCTGTTGAAGCAAGCTAAAGAACTCACTGAGCCTGCACAAAGGAAGACTTTGTTTAGGAGCATATGCAAAGTCCAAGGGAAATGCTGTCAGCTAGTCATTGATAGTGGCAGCACAGACAATCTGGTTTCCACTGAGGTAATAGAAAAATTGAATCTGAAGACAAGGGAGCATCCAACTCTCTACATGGTGTCCTGGCTACATAAAGGGAACCAGCTGATTGTGAAAGAACAGTGTGAGATAGAGCTGCAAATGGGCAAATACAAAGATAAGGTCTTGTGTGATTTAATGCCCATGGATGTGTGTCATATACTACTGGGTAGACCTTGGCAGTTTGATAGAGTAGTAGTGCATGATGGCAAGAAGAACACTTACAAGTTCTTCAAAGATGGGGTACATCATACCTTGATACCCATGGAAGAAGGAGAGCCATCCAACAGAGTGATTGACCCAAAGACCTTGTTGTTGAGCGGGAAGGAATATCTGCAACAGATAGAAGAAGAAGAGGTAAGCTTTTCTTTAGTTTGCAAGCCTAAAGTAGTTCTTACTTCTACAAAGATTTCTGATTTGCCAGTAGAAATCCAAGAAATGTTAGACAATTACTGTGACATTGTTGTGGATGATTTACCTGATGAGTTGCCACCTGTGAGAAAGATCAGCCATCAGATAGATTTTATCCGTGGTTCAAATCTGCCAAATAAGGAAGCCTACAGAATGACTCCCAAGGAGAATGAGGAAATCAGGAGACAAGTACAGGAGTTGGTGGACAAAGGACTGATCAGAGAAAGTCTGAGTCCATGTGCAATACCAGCAGTTTTGAGCCCAAAGAAAGATGGAGGTTGGAGGATGTGTACTGATTCCAGAGCAATTAATAAGATCACAATTAGGTATAGATTCCCTTTGCCCAGAATTGAAGATTTAATGGATTGTTTGAGTGGTGCTAAATATTTCTCAAAGATAGATTTGAAGAGTGGATACCATCATATTAGAATAAGAGAGGGTGATGAGTGGAAAACTGCCTTTAAAACAAATGAAGGACTGTATGAATGGATGGTAATGCATTTTGGGTTGTCAAATGCACCAAGCACTTTTATGAGACTTATGAATGAAGTATTGAAAGAATTTATTGGGAAATTTGTGAGAGTATATTTAGATGATATACTAGTTTTCAGCAGAACTAAAGAAGAACATTTAAGGCATCTTAATCATGTCTTGAAGAAGCTGCACCAGGAGAAACTGCTGATAAATTTGAATAAATGCTCATTCATGAAGGAAGAGTTGGTGTATTTGGGTTTTTTTTGTTTCTGCAGAAGGATTGAAGATGGACCCAGAAAAGGTTAAGGCAATTGTGGAGTGGCCTTCACCCAGGAATGTCTTTGAGGTAAGAATTTTCCATGGACTTGCTAGTTTTTATAGAAAGTTTATAAGAAACTTCAGTAATATTAATGCACCCATAATTGAGACCATAAAGAAGAGAAAAAAACCATTTAAGTGGACTGCTGAAGTAGAAAGAAGTTTTAAACTATTGAAGCAAAAGATAACAGAGAAGCCTATTTTGATTTTTCCTGATTTTACTAAACCCTTTCAAGTAAAATTTGATGCCAGTGGAGAGGCCATTGGAGCTGTGTTGAGTCAGGGTGATAGGCCTGTAGCCTATTTCAGTGAAAATTTGAATGATACCAGAAGAAAGTATTCCTCTTATGAGAAGGAATTTTATGCAATTGTTCAGGCACTGAAGAAGTGGAGACATTACTTGATGTCCAGGGAATTTGTATTATATTCTGACAATCATGCTTTGCAGTATATTGTACAGCAGCCCAAGTTGAACCATAAGCATGCTAAATGGGTTGAGTATCTCCAAGGTTTTAATTTTGTTTTGAAACATATAAGTGGCCAAGCCAATAAAGTAACTGATGCTTTGAGTAGGAGACACTTGCTTGTTCAAGAAAATAATTTTGAGGTTGTAGGATTTGATTTTCTCAAGGAATTGTATAAAACAGATCGTAATTTTAAAGAAGCATTTGAGGCATGCAGTAACCCTGTCTTAACAGATAGAAGCCAGTGGCTAGATTATTTTCTGCAGGAAGACTTGTTATTCAGAAAGAACCAACTGTCTGTACCAAAATGTTCCATGAGAGAAAATTTGATCAAAGAGAAGCATAGTGGTGGACTTGCTAGACACTTTGGTACTGATAAGACTTATGAGCAGCTGAGTCACTTTTATTTCTGGCCCAAGATGAGAGCAGAAGTGGAAAATTTTGTGAAGAATTGAAAAATCTGTCAGTATGCTAAAGGAAGGAGCTAGAATGTAGGATTGTACACTCCCTTGCCTATTCCAGACAGGCCTTGGGACATGATGAGTATGGATTTTGTTCTAGGATTTCCCAAGACTCAGAGAGGGAATGATGCAGTCTTTGTTGTGGTGGACAGCTTTTCCAAAATGGCACATTTTATTCCATGTTACAAAACTAGTGATGCCACCCATGTTGCTAACTTGTTTTTCAAAGAAGTTATTAGATGGCATGGGTTACCCAGGAGCATTGTTTTAGACAGAGACACCAGATTTGTGGGTCATTTTTGGAGGACACTGTGGAAGAAACTTGGTACCAAACTAAGTTTCAGCTCAGCTTATCATCCCCAGACTGATGGACAAACTGAGGTAGTGAATAGGAGTCTGGGAAATCTGTTGAGGAGTCTTGCAGGAGAGCATCCCAAGCAGTGGGATCATATTTTGCCCCAGGCAGAATATGCATATAATGATTCACCAAACAGGAGCACAGGACAGATTCCATTCCATATTGTTTATGGAACGCACCCCAGAGGAATATCTGAGTTAAGAAATCTAGGAAGAGCAGAGCTAAGGAGTGCAGATGGTGAGGAATTTGCTTAAGAGATCTAGGCCATACATGAACAAGTGAAACAACAGCTACAAGGCAGCAGCATCAAATATAAAACCAGAGCAGACTTGAGCAGAAAAGAAGTTCATTTTGAAGTAGGAGATCAGATTTTGGCACACTTGAGAAAGGAGAGATTCCCAAAGAAGCAGTATAATAAACTGAAGTTCAAAAATATTGGGCCATGCAAGATACTTAGAAATTTTTCTGCAAATGCTTATGAGATTGAATTTCCACCTGATGTTGGAATATCCCCCATTTTTAATGGTGCAGATTTGTACAAGTATGAGGATGATGGTGCAGAAGAAGGATCAGCAGACAAGGAACAGATTGAGTGGAAGGAGCAGCTACCTCCAGCACAGCCATTGCAACCAGAGAGGATATTGGACAAGAGAGTGTTCAGAAGGACCAGAGGACGAGAGCACTTTCAGTACTTGATCAAATGGAGGGACAAGCTAGAGGAGGATGCCACTTGGATGACTGAAGAAATGTTGCAGAAGATAGGCAGATCAGTGGATGAGCTCATGGACAGGAGCCCATGAAGAAGATTTCCCTCAGGAGTCTGATGCAGGGGCATTGCACACTAGCCAGAAATGTAGGAGTTTTGTCCACATGTTGTGGTTAGGAGGGTTTGAAACATTCGAATTGTTATAGCTAGGTGTCAACACCTTGGCTGATTGTATTATTTAGATTAATTAGAGTCATAGGAAGTCGAATAGCTCAGTTAGTCTAGCTGTCATTTGAATAATTGTAGTTATTATGTTGATTTCCCAAAATGGTCCTCACTAAGGAACCGAAGAGTCACTATTTAATGTATATAATTGTATCCTTTGGATGTATAGGAGGGGAGCCGAGAGAAGAAGAGAGATTCTGCAATAAAAATTGTTCACAGTTGCTTCCAATTAAATAGTTTCTGTGCGCATTCATCATAGAATAGTTTGAATCCTTAAGTGTGAAGAGATTGTTTAATTGCGAAGTGATGAACTCTGTACATGAATAATTGAACTCCTGCATGAATTCCACGTATTTATATTGGTTGTTTATCTTAATTCATTCTAATAACCCTTGCGCATTTAACCCCGCTCGTAGGCGTGGTCTGTATAGAGAATCCTGGTTAATATTGGTGAAGTCCCCGTATAAAGAGATAACCTTGGTTTACTGTTAGTTGAAGCCGGAACCGGGACTAACCCTGGAGTTAACGTATGAAAGCAGACCGTAACCTGATGTAACCCAGGTCAACCTCGTACCAAAACCGGAAGCGGAATCGCAAAAGTGGATTGCCCCATTTCGCACCACTTTTGGTGCGGAGGTGGTATTTCTGGGTCGATGAGCGATTACATAGAGGAATCGACACGTGGCAGAGTGGACCGTTAAAAAAACCACTCTCTCGTACATTTCGCGCATTAACGTCAATACAAGGTCGACGAGCAAAATGAGCACAGGCCATTGATTTGAGAGAAGGCCATCGGACGGTCTTCGTGTGACAGAGATACACGATGTTTAAACCAGGTATGACGTGCACATTTGATTGGTCCATTGACATATATGTGGGGCCCGGGACGAGGGGTTATTATAAAGTATTTTGTTCATAAAATGTTGGCTGTTAATATAAATTCCGCCGGATAATAACATTATTTCCAAGGGTTATTACACAGTTAATTATTCAATTTCAGAGAGAATGGGTTTACATCAAAGTCGCGCATATGTTTAATAACTGTGAAAGTTGTGGAATATAGTTATCTATCAATTTCTTCGAAATTGATAGATAAAATTCATATAAAAGAGAAGGTAGACTACGGGGTAAAGGAAAGGGTTAGCTGACAGAGCCACGACGACTGTTGACCATTCCTCCTCAAGGCGACTTTCAGCTCTGTTGTTGCGTCACAACCTATTGACGTGGAAGTTGAAATGCCTATATCAACAAGGGAGAGATGACCCAAACCAAGGCTCTTCACACAACCTGTAATATTCCGAAATTTTCACATGATATTTGGAATATTAGAGTTCTTAATAAACTTAATTTATTAAGTAAATAAAAGTGTGGAGGGACCCATAATCCTCAAAGATGAATAAAATCCACTTTTTATGTGTGTATGTGTATATATTAGATCTAGATCTAAAATCATGGAGTATTGGAGCAACTCCATTAATGGAGATCATGTCTCATTTATGAGATAGATTATGGAGGATGAAACAGTCAAATAAGATCATGGATATTAAATGTAAAATCATGAGGATCTTTGATAAGGTCAACTGAGATCATAGTGCATTCAAAGAAGATCATAGAGAACTTATGATAAGTTAGAGGAGGAAGTGATGCAATTAATGCACAAATGATGGAGAGGGTGATCACCCCATATGAACATGATGGAGGACATGGAGAAATAGTGCAGTCAACCATGGAGACTTATTTCCACATGTACAATTCAGTTTTGGATTGGGCCTAGGCTATGGAAGGCTCATATCGATATAAAGAAGGTGAAGGCACAATGGAAGGCATGATTTGGATTATTCATTTCTTGATATGTTTAGATCTAGATTTGTCTTAGGACATTTCTATGCAGGTTTGGGATGTTTAGTAGAGTTTGCAGTGTTGTTTAACACAAGGTGTTCCCGAGTGGGAATCCAACCTCTTTCTTTGAGTGATCTCTAAGAAAGAGGATTGTACTTCATTCCTTATCAGGCATTGGTGCCATCTTCAAGAGGTTGTTTCTAGCATTCAGCTAGGAAACCGGTGGAGGATTCATCCTACCACTTTGTTCTTCACATTCATTATTCCAGGAGTAGTAGATCTATATCTGGAATTTAGGCCATTAGTTTTTACCTCCATGCAACAACAGTCCCTTCAATGATTGCACAGTCCAGTCATATAGACCTATTGGAGGAAGGAATTTTTCAGTATTTCAGCTGGAAATCCTGTGAGGGATCACCTCATCATGTTGGATCTATTGTTTTCATCATACAGGATCTGATTTGACACATATAGCAATAAGCTATTGAGCCTCCCTCTCTGATAATGGAGTTTTCTGAAGTTGTTGTTCATACAACAATTATTTTCAATGGAGGAGATTGGAGGAACTAGATCTTGAGCTTTTAGCCCAAGGATCTAGTGAAGGGATCAACCCTTCTTGCATAGATCTTATTGTGCATCATTGCAGCCACATATCATCAGATTTATCTTCAGATCACATTCCCAGTAGCATGTATATGAAGCCCTAAGAGGGTGGTTTTATTAGATTGACATATCTAAGAAACCCTTTCTGGGTTATCTTGGGAATCCATCATTGAGCCCTGGTCTACATTTTCAGCATCATCGGAGCTCCCATTCTGCCTAGATTTGACTTTCTATCTTTCAGGTAGTTGTAGTCCCGATAGTTGCAGCAGGGACATCGTGGTTTACCTTCAAGCAGTTCAATAGTTACGCAGTCCCTCTTGTGGGATCATTGCAGGGTCATTCCAGGCCATCCCTTCGGCTTGAGTGTCTCCTATTTTGAGCACTGTTGTACTTGATTTTTCACCTCCTATATAATAAAATGGATCAACTATTTCTGTGCATTTTGATGTTTATTTAGATTTTTAGTTTACTTTGTTGCAGTTCTTATATTGTGTTTTATTATTAATGCATTCTCTCTTTTAAGATATTACAGTGGTATCAGAGCATGATCTTTGGCTCAACTTGTGGACACTTAATATTTTGCATCAAAAGAAGAAGCAGATAGATGAGATCTATCATGAATGAGTATTATAATCTTTCCACTCCTCTCTTTATATACATTAAATATCTCTCCAAGGAGGTCAATCCAATGAAGAGGAAAGGCAGAAATAATATCCAATAAGAAGATTTTATGAGGAAGGTCCAAACACTTCCTATTAGCAGAAAAGAAGACTGGAGAATCATAGATCTCCTCATAGATATACTATCCCCACTTACTTTGAAGAGGGTGAGAGGTATAGAAATGAAGAAGAATAAAACATGAGACTCATGAGACTCTCATTTTGTATCTTGAAGATTAAAAGGCACAATATAGAGCATTCAAAGAGAGTCTAACTCTCCAAGAATTATTTGAAATCAAAGAAGAAAGAAGATCCTATAGCAGCAATAGAAGAAAGAGGCACAATATATTATATTTTCCTACATTTGATGGATCTTCCTCAAGCACTGTTAAGGCTTGGAGGAAAGAGTTAGATACATTTTTCAGGCTACATCCGGTGGCTGAAAAAGAGGTTGTCCAAATTGCAGCACTTCATCTTTTAGGAGAAGCCAATGATTGGTGGTTTGGTCACATGCAACATGTAAGGTGACTACATATTCAGGTTTATTTCACAAGTTGAGGAAAAATTTTGATGTGAGAAAACCAGAGATATATCACAAAGAGGCATTTCTCAAGGAAACAAAGGAGGATGTCAATCTTGTCACTTTGTACAAGGAGTCACTACATTCACCACCTGCTGCATAAGTACTTGCATCTAGAGAAGAGACACTTGATACCTTGCAAGATAGTATTGAGCTCTTGACATATAGAGTCCCATGCATGATTCAGGAGATGCATGAGGAAGAGGAGGAAGATTCCAGCACTGGTACATTGGTAGAAGAGCAACCATCTCTCTTACTAGTAGTTGGAGACACCATTGTCTCGGTTGGAGGAAATCTTGTGTTCTGGTAAGAGAATCCCACACATAAGTTGATCCAAGGTATGCATACACAATCATCACCTATTGTTTTAGTAGATCTTATTGAAACTTATGGGGACATGCCATCAGGGCCAATGCATAACCAAGGGTTAGAACAAAATGTTGATCTGAAGTAGCAACATATCACAGCGCAAAGGACCCTTGATCTAATCAAGGAGGAAATGAAAATATATCCCATTTTTTCATTGATGGAGTAAATTTAGCCCTTTGAGTTGAAGTGTAGAGTTTCAGAAAATTGGATGAGCATGATCCTATGTAAAATGACTGGTTATGAGATCAGCATTGTGCCTTGCTTTGAGATAACACATGTATTACCATGCAGATTTACAGCACTGTCACTTAGTAACAGTGATAAAGGAGGAGCCCCCATTATTCTTGGAGAAATCTAAAGGTATCTTCACTCATGAAGCAATGGAGGTAAATATGACAAATGGTAGACATCTTGAGATGAGGAATATTTTCTTCTTTCTAGATTATACTTTATCAAAGATCATCTCACAACTCAAAGAGAAACTTATACCTGTAGCAGATCCAGAACCTCTTTGGTTTTGGAGGGCCTTTGGTGAAAAGAGGATCTCATTAAGAGATCTCATTGGAGGTGCACTTCAACATTTCATGAAGTGAAAAATTCTTCATCAGTTTGGGGAGGATGGTATTCTACAAAGGGAGGATACCATGATTATGCAATACATCATTCATCATCCACATTGGAATGAGTGGGTGAGGATGATAAGAAATGGGTTGCATGAACACTTGCAGATATATGTCATGGGCTAGCAATCTTGGTTACGTTGGTTGCTCTTGGGAGAGTTTTGTCACTACCCAAAGGCTCCTATTTCTTTGATCAATGCCTTGAAAAACACTCATGAAATGAAGAGGGAGGCATGGTTGCGTTGGCCTCTCTTGGGTGAGTATGGTTACCACCCAATAGCTCATGTTTTTCTGATTCATGCCTTGTGTATCAATGATAAAATGCAACAAAAGAAGGCATGTTCATTTTGATTGAGAGATTTTGGCCATCACATGACATCTCCCATGTTTATGTGTTTGATATTGTTTGTAATATGGCATAATACTCTCATGATATGTGATAATGGAGTTTGTTTATATTGGGCTGATATGACATCACATATGTCCTTTAGTATGTTGTTGTTACTCCGTGATTCACATGATGGTGTGAAGAGGCAGCAAGAGATATTGTTGTTGTGGCTTTTATTGGGGGACTTTGGTCCTACACACTCCCCCACTTTTCATGATAGTGTTGGAGGATGGAAGCATGATGCATTCCTTCGATGGCTCTTACTTGGAGAGTATGGACACCATACTTGGCATCTTGATGGTGTGGTATGGCAACAGGGAGCATTGTTGCGTTGGCTACTATTGGGAGAATATGTTTTGACATCTTTCTTTACCCATATATCTCTAATTCTTCTTTTGTACAATGTTGGGATGATTCTTAGATCCAACAAGGCCATCAGGGCTAAGGATGGAGGCATGAAAAGCCTCTCTTTACTTCATGTAGCATGGGATAGAGGTATAATTTTTGAGTTGGAGCTATCATATTGTGGAAGGAACCATCTATATTTATGTATCTCATGTATTTGGATAATGTTGGACAACTTGTGGTTGTCACTTGGGGCTTAATGGTTGATGAGGGGTATCTAGCTACATAGTTAGAGATCACTCTAGAAATTCTAGAGAGGAAAATTTGGTGATGGGCATACATAACTCATTGCATCAAATGGGGAGGCCTTCCTTGTGTGGATGTCATTTGGAGGGGGAAAAATTGCTCTAGCATATACTTTTGCAGTTGCTTGAGGACAAACAACATTTTGCCAGGGAGGACTGCAATATTCCCATATTTTCACATGATATTTGGAATATTAGAGTTCTTAATAAACTTAATTAATTAATTAAATAAAAGGTTGGAGGGACCCATAATCCTCAAATATGAATAAATCCACTTTTTATGTGTGTATGTAGATATTCTAGATCTAGATCTAAAATGATGGAGTAGTGGAGCAGCTCCATTAATGGAGATCATGTCTCATTTATGAGATAGATTATGGAGGATGAAACAATAAAATAAGATCATGGATCTTAAATTTAAAATCATGAGGATCTTTGATAAGATCAATTGAGATCATAGTGCATTCAAAGAAGATCATAGAGCACTTATGATAAGTTAGTGGAGGAAGTGATACAATTAATGCACACATGATGGAGAGGCTGATCACCCTGTATGCACATGATGGAGGACATGGAGAAACAGTGCAGTCAACCATGGATACTTATGTCCACATGTACAGTGCAGTTTTGGAGTGGGCCTAGGCTATGGAAGGCCCATATCTATATAAGGAAGGTGAAGGCACAATGGAAGGCATGATTTGGATTATTCATTTCTTGATATGTTTATATCTAGATTTGTCTTAGGACATTTCTATGTAGGCTTGGGCTGTTTAGAAGATTTTGCAGTGTTGTTTAGCACAGGGTGTTCCCGAGCGAGAATCCCACCTCTTTCTTTGAGTGATCTCTAAGGAAGAGGATTGTGCTTCATTCGTTATCAGGCATTTGTGCCATCTTCAGGAGGTTATTTCTAGAATTCAACTAGGAAACCGGTGGAGGATTCATCCTACCACTTTGTTCTTCACATTCATTATTCCAAGAGAAACAGATATATATTCGGCATTCAAGCCATTGGTTTTTACCTCCATGTAGCAGCAGTCCCTTCAAGGATTGCGTAGTCCAGTCCTGTAGATTTATTGGAGGAAGGAAGTTTCTAGTATTTCAGCTGGAAATCCTGTGAGGGATCACCTCCTCATTTTCATCATACAGGAGCTGATTTGACAGATCTAGCAATAGGCTATTGAGCCTCCCTCTTTGACAACGCAGTTTTCTAAAGCTGTTGTTCATCCAACAGCTATTTTCAGTGGAGGAGATTGGAGGAGCTAGATCTTGAGCTTTTATTCCAAGAATCTAGTGAAGGGATCAACCCTTCTTACATAGATCTGATTGTGCATCATTGTAGTCGTCATATCATCAGATCTATCTTCAAATCTGCATTCTTAGCAGCATATAGGTGAAGCCCTAAGAGGGTGGTTTTCTTAGATTGACAGATCTAAGAAACCCTTTCTAGGTTATCTTGGGAATCCATCATTGAGCCCTGATATACATTTTCAGCATCATCAGAGCTCCCATTCTACCTAGATCTGACTTTCTATCTTTTAGGCAGTTGCAGTCCCAATAGTTGCAGCAGGGACATCGCAGTTTACCTTCCAGCAGTTACGCAATCCCTCTTGTGGGATCATTGCAGGGTCATTCTAGGCCATCCCTTTGGCTTGAGTGTCTCATATTTTGAGCTCTATCGTACTTGCTTTTTCACCTCCTATATAATAAAATGGCTCAGCTATTTCTGTGCATTCTAATGTGTATTTAGATTTATTGTTTACTTTGATGCAGTTCTTATATTGTGTTTCAATATTACTACATTCTCCATTTTGGGATATTACACAACCCCAATTGTTTGGAACAGTCGTTCTTGACGGGTTTAAAGGCTTTGTTGGCCTTTGTATTCCTCCTCTTATGAAGGATAAAAATGAAGAAAGTATCCTTAAACTAAATTATGCATATGGTTTTCCTAAATTGAGTTAAATAATACCTAAATTGTCTAAGTTATGTTACTGAAACTCTAATGAAAATGTAAAATATATAATAAAATTTAATTTGATATTAAAAAATAAAAATTATATTCCAACGTTTGCAATGATACAATACAACAATAAGGTAAGGCTATAACTGAATGTAACTAACACAATATAAAGAAATGAAATTGCTATGATGTAACAACTAATATTAAGAAGAAATCAATCAAAGAAAAATTATACTATCAACATAAAGAAAAGTTAATTATTTTCTTAATGTAGTAAAGAACAAAATGAACAACTGTAATCAAAACAAGCAGTTCATATTATTAAGTAAACACAACATAAAAACTTGGTTTTCTTTTTTGCATCAATTAAACACTAAGAAAAGATAGAAAAAATAAATTAATTACTCTAACTTACAGTTACTGCATGGCCAAGGCTTATAAGAGTGAGAGAAAACATACAATGAAAGATATATTTTAAGAATTCACACCTTCGTTGGCGATTAACGAATTAAATCAGATAATCATCAAATTGATACTAAAAGGAATAATGTAGATAAAATTAACTATGATATCCTTACTACATAATCATGAAAACAACAGTAAAATTAACCAGACATTAATCAAGTTAATCCAACCATTAAAATCAAATCATTATTCTCAGGGCACAAACCACTGGAGATGAACATTTTATTAATTATACAAATCTAATTAAATATATTGTAACAATATAGAAATGTGTTAAAATAATTCGCTTGTTTGCGCACAAATTCAACTAAAAAACATGAATGTGATCCATAAATCACAATATATTATGAAATTTAAACTATGACTATCAAAATAATAAAATACAACAAATTAATGGAATCAAACCACATCAATATGTTTGAAATTGTCATTCATTCCAAAGCCAAAATATGAATATTTCTCTGTTCAAAATAATGCATCTCTCACCTCTCTCGGGTTCCCCCCCATTTCTTCAAAATCCTTAAGGGGTTTATATAGGCAATTCCATTATACATCACATCCTTCTAGAATTCAATATTTAAAACAGTATAATTACAAAGATAATAAAACAGTATTTTTTTTGTTAGGCCAGATGGACGATCATAACACAACTAATAATAAAGAAGAATAACATGAAAATATTTGGGAACATGTACCAATTCAAATAGATGTGTCCCACACTGTAGAGTGACAACAAATTTCACCAGTGATTTCACCTGTGATATATATAACAAACAGTTAAAATAGTGACAGGTAAATAAGGTTGTTACATAATTAGAAATTATGTAAAATATTTTTCATTTCTTTTTTAATTTAAATTTACTAACTAAAAACCCAAAATAAGAATAAAATCTTACCTCAGGGTCAATCTAAAAGAAATATCAATTAAAATATTTATTTGTTTATTTCTGGTTTCTGAGAAATAACCAACTTGACTATGGCAGACTTTAGTATAATGTGATTGTCTAATCCCTAGGAGATTTAAACAGACTAAGTAGATTCAAGCTTCTTGTAATTTGTATAATGATTATAGGTATCCATTAACTACTCCTTCTCCTAGGTAAATTTTTCAATTCAACGGGTGAGGTGTGGAATAGTCACCAAGTACTACTGATGCCAATAGTTATCTAACAACACCTCAAAAGAAACAATGTCATATTTTTTCTTCCATTCTAGTGAATTATCAGTATTATAGGGAGAAACTTGATCCTGAATAACTTATGGATTAACCTTCTTTGGTTGTTTTTCCTCCATATATATGGTATTCAAGTCACAAGGGGGTTTTTTACTGTTACATAGTAGCCTGGAATTTTTCCTATTTAACAATTTTTCCTTTATATGCATATTGCTATCTTGATTGGACTGACTATATGTGCATTATGTTGCAGGCTCGGGACTAAAAGAGTCCACTTGGGGCTTTTCCTCATTAGCTACAAGTTTACCTTGCCGACCAAATACCTTTCGAACCACACCCTTTTCAACAATAGGATTATTATTTTGACTGTGGCATAACCCTGAGGTTTTAGGTGTCGAACCTTCATTTTCCATTTTCCCCAAATACATAGGTTTTGAAATAGGCTTAGGTTCACTGACATGGGTGTTTTTTCCCAAGGGATCAATAGGATCGTTATCAATTTCTATATCAAGGTTTGAAGACACCTAAGGGAAAAATTCCTCGGGTTGGGGTTTGTCAACAAAACCATTCTCTAGCAGGAAAATTTCCTGCTCTAACACTAATTTCCTCAATTGAAACTTTAGCAAAATATAAATTAAACCATGATGAATTAGATATCAATCATTATTTCATTGCTGGTATGTTGAATCCATCTTAACCAGCTATATCTACAACAAATGTGGTAGATTAAAAGGGTATCCTGAAAAAACCATTAACATTCTAATATGATATAGAAACACCAAACTATAGTGGCCTTCACACATTATGTAACTTCTGAGAAATAGTAACATGTTTTACCATTTGGGTTTTAAATGGGTAACTGATATACCTTTAAATTCGTACATATATCCTCTTCCATCCAATAATATGTTCCAGTGAACGCTCTTAATTCTCTTGATCTTTGACCATTTTTCACCTTTGAGAGATAGAAAGGAAGCTTCAACAATGAACTTAGGATCAACTATAAATTGAATTCCCCCAATTATAACCCTACAGTTATTGAAAGAGGTTGTGAAAGCCTTAGTAACTGCTTGGTTATGTCCTTTGAAAAATTTCAAGAATTTGAACCAGCCAGTGGTTTGAAACAACTGAGTACAATCCTCATAGGCTTCTAACATATCAATTCCAAGGGTATCAAATCGGACAACTCATGACATGGTGATACAATTCCATATTTCCACATTACAACATTATTGTAAAATCAACAAACCCTCAAAACCCTAAATCATTACTAGGCGAGACGAAACCGAGAAGAGATTAACAGAGACAACAAATGGATTGGGCTTTGAAAATTATAGTTACTTTGAGCAATGAATAACAAGTTACATCCATGACAGGGCTTGAAATATCAAAAAACATGTGTATAGTCTGACCTTCATCATAATAACACCATTTTTAGTCGCCTCGATGATCCCATTTCTCAATCCTCGTGAACAAAACCTAATTCGAGAGGGTTCAAAATGTAATTATGATGTTTAAATCTAGGTTTTGGAAATATATTTCAAGTCATACTCTGATAGGTGTTAGGTATGGGTTTAAATAATAATCATACCATCATCGTAATAGATATGAAATTCATAGGTTAGAATTAGGTAGATAGTTCTTGAAATCTTATAACAAATAATATCATATATGCATTCAAACAGACCATAGGATAAAAGCCAAAAATATATTAACAACAATACATAAAGAATTGTTACAAAATTTATAAAATTCCATATTAATCTATATTTCTTTCATATAATTTTCATGTGCAAGTTCAAATGCATGGATGATTGTAACCTTGAGAATACCATTATCGATGTTTAGTAAGATATTATCAAATAAAATATAAATCCAAAAGTGTAATGAAAGTAATTCTGAAGCGACCAAAAGGTGTTAAAAACAAAACTCAAGAATCAAATTACAAATTTAAAATAGCAGAGAGGGGGCCCATATCATCAACAATGAATGATATGGGAGGATTTGTCCTTCAACACAACCTTGGACCAATGACTATGCATGTTGAGATTGCAACTAGATGATGAGCTTAGTGGAAAGAAGCCACCTTCACTAAGTGGGCCCGCAGACTATTTTTGGCGCAAAGTCTATTTTTAGACTATGTCTATTTTTAGACATATTGATCATATTCTATGAGTTGTAGGATGTTATTTGTGGATGGTTGGTCAAGTTGGGAAAAATAGATGGACTTATATTTTTAGACATATTGGGCGGAATCTATTTTTAGATTTCCAATCTAAAAATAGATATGTCGAATATTATTATTTTTTAATAATATTTGGACTATAAACATTATCTTATTCTATTGGAGCACTTCAACTAAGTGCACAAATGTGGCACAAGAGCTGACAGAAGGAATTACACTATTCCTAAGGGTTATGTGGAGCTATTGCATGGATACTTCAGTTAGAACTCATGTGAGAGAGTTTGGTGGAGTTGATCGAGGAGTCAATGGAGTTGTGTTCAGTTTAACTAATCTAAAAATAGTTGAGCTAGTTGTATTTAGTCTAACTGATTAATACACTAGTGAAGAGTGGTGTGAATTAATTAATAATTAATTCACTAATTATAAACTCATTAATCAACTAAAGAATACATCAGTTAACTTCAGTGTATGGACACTTTCAGTGGAGACCAGTGCAGAGATAGGTGAAAGAGCAGGTTAACTATCGGTTTTGACTATACTGTTGCATGATTTGCAACAACCAATGATTGGAGAAGCCAATGAGGATTTCAAAGTACAAGCCAGGTGATTCGAAGTTATTTATGAGCCATTCTTCAGCATTGATTATGCAATAGAGGCTGGCTATCAGGTGGTAGAGATTAGAGCATGTTTTTTGCTAGATCTAGCTTGATTAGTGTGTAGCAATTGGAGATTGTACTGAGAGCTTGTGAGGAGCTTTGTACAATGATTGTTACATGATCTCTATGACATATAATATACAGATAGTTGGGGGTTTTCATCTTTAAGCTTTCCCATAAATTATTGTGTTCATATGTGTGAATTTTTTATGGTTTTAATGTGTGCATGCAATTGATTTTATTTCCGCATGTAATGATCAATGGTAGAAGAGATTCTGTATTGTGCATGAAGCTAAAATAGTGTGTGATCGGGAGAATCTTGGTGAATAATATATCAATTATTCAAATTTCTACAATGCACTCATGAAACCCCCTGTGTGGAAAGAAAACAACAAGTGGGAGAATTTTGGGTATGTGTTATATTATTTCCACATATAGCTCCAAGGATGGTGGGAGGACCCACCCATGGTTATGTGCATGGTTTTAGGCATGATGGTTTTTCTCTTGGTATTTTGTAGATTCGTTCAAGGGAACTACAGTTATGTTCTAATCAGGGTTAACGGATTGTGGTTTATGAATTCTTTGAATGTATATAATTCATTTTAACATTGAAAGGAATATAAAGAAAAATCAATATGGTTTTCCCAGTTTTTGGTTCCAAGAAAAAATGTGTATATTTTTTATGTTCTCTACATTGAATATTTTTTATTTTTTGAAATAAAAAATTGTAGGTAATTTATTTGCATGGTTAAACCTACACAGTGCTACTCTTTGGTGTTATTTTTCTTGTCCATAATGCATTTATAAGGTTCTTGTGAAAGTTTGTGTGGTTTAATTAATTATTTTCTTGATAATTTGCAACACATATTTGTTGGTTTCAACCAATCCACTTCCTTGATGATAGCAATTAAATTATTGTCCTATTAATATGAAAAGTTTTCCATAGAAGTTTTTAAACTTTGTACCAATGAATATAGATCCATTATCTATGATAAACTTCCCTGAAACACCAAACCTTAAGAAAATGTTTTCCTGTAAAAATTGAATAAGATTCTTAGTATTGGCTTTCTTTAATGTTATCACCTCATGCCATTTTCAAATAATCAGTGGCTATTACTATGTAAGAATGACCCATACTAGATTTAGGATTGATGGGCCCAATAAATTCCAAACCAATTGTGTGAAAGAACTCTCAATTGTGATTTTTTTCAAAGGCATAACAACCCTCTTCTCTTTACTGAATTTTTTTTTTGCATGGCAAACATTTCTTTCCAATTGACGAACACTTATTTAATAGTGCCCTAATGAAGTTGGTGCTAGCTAGTATCCAATACTACTTTTTTTTTGGAGCTAAATGAAACCTTCTTCATCAAGTCTTAATAGGTTGGTCTACACTTTAAAATTTCATCCCAAAACCTTCTTCAAAAAATACACATGAAATATTATATGAATCTTGGAGTGGATTGGAATAACCAGCTTACAGGCAACCTAACCAATGCATTACATAATATTATAGGACCCATATAATTTAGGAGTTATCTTATAGGTAACTTTATCTTTAAGTGACATATATTTATAAGGTTGTAGGTGAAGGAGCACTTTATCCCCTTCCACAACAAATATTTAAATATATGCTAATAATCATGTTGTTTCATTTTATTTTTCACCATATCCAATTTGTCCATAAGGATACAAATAATGGCTTCTTTGGTGAACCATTCTATCTATTGCATGAACCTTGGATATGGCCAATACATAGGATGCCTAAAACAAGGGTGTTTTTCCATAACCACTTCATATGGTGAAATTTTGGTAGCTCCGTGGTAATTAGTATTGTACCACCATTTGGATAGGGGAAGCCATTGTACCCATTGTTATGGATTTAAAAAAAAAAAGAATATCAAATGGGCCTCCAATCATTTGTTTACCACTTTTCTTTAACCACCAATTTGAGGATGGCATGCAATGCTCATATTCATTTGTGTAAATTAAAATTTAAATAGCTCCTGCCAAAATTTTATAGTGAATGTGGGGTCCCAATATGAAGTAATGGAAGTAGGCATAACATGTAAGTTAGATATTTGATCCATGAAGACCTCAAAAATTAATTAAGGAGTGAATGGATGAGCTAGGGCCCAAAAATGATAATTTTTTGAAAGACAATATACAACCACCATTATGACTAATTTTTTTCCCTCTTTTGTGAGTTCCACAGTAAAATCCATTGAGATGTATATCCAAATATACCTTTGGATAGGTAGAGGTTACAATGCCATGATACCTTTATTTCTTATCTCTTGCTACTTTGGAAAGCATTACAAGATGCTACAAAATCCTAGATACATGTTTTCATGCCTTACCATAAGAATAAACTTTTGGCTATTTCATATGTTTAATGAAAATGAGAGTGATATATTATTGGTGATGACTATAAATCCCATAAGACTCTTCATTTTAGGGTTGAATATTTTTCCAAAACAATGTTCCCTTTATACCGCAATGTATCTTTTTTCCATGTATACATTTTATGAGGTTTAGTATCTATATAAAGATTGTTAAAATTTGGCAGCTTCGGGATGAATTTCCCTTGGGAAACCCCTCCTACCCCAAAGGTTTCCCACCCCAAAGGAAATATCTTCATGACTCAAACAAAAATTCAAATGGATAACAATAATATTTGGGAACTCTTCTTATTATCATTAATGTGGAAAGCAATTTATTATTATTAACATGGCACAATTGATGGAAACTGAATTGTTTTATATATATTCAATTGTTAAATTTAAAAAGGATAATCATTCCCTCCAAATTTGATATGCCAAAGCTTCTAATGGTGGACATATTTATACCAATGATTGCATATATATTCAACACTCCATTAGGCTAACAGTAAGAACGATTCTAATATATGTGATTCGAAGTTTCAATGGATACTTCTATGGTTTGATGAATGTTTATGGTTTGATGGAACTTCTATGAGGTAGGCTCGCTTGAGGCAGGCTCACATCAATCTGAGGTAGGCTCGCATCGCTCTGTGGCATACCAACATTATCATATATGAATCATCACATTAATATGGCCCAATCTTGTTACTTCATAGCTAATATTACACAATACACCACAAAAGAACTAGCATTGAATATTATTCTATATCGAAAACATAGTGATCTTTGTAGCATGAAGAATATACACAATGACATCACCTAATTGGTTTAGGAATATACACAATGGCGTCACTCTTGACATGCACCACTAATACTTGTGTCCTTGTGATAATGATTCATGCATTAAGTCTTTGTCTCACACATTTGTTACTATGTCTCACTCATACTCTAAGGGCTCGCATCCTCATGGTGGTGACTCGTATTCATTGAGAGGTTCACACACACACACACACACACACAGATATATATATATATATATATATATATAGGGTGTTTCTCATTACAATGACTCACTCATGATCACATGGCACATTCTTATTCTATAATGGCTCACTTCATTAACTCGTGTATGGTTCGCTTTGTATATATGCAATCACTTTGATCTCTTGGTGGCTCGCTTTTGTATAAGTTTGTAATATCTATATGTGGAATAAAAATTTTATTTGGTTTTTATTTCCATCATTCCTACACTTTATGGTGTTACATCCACCATGAAATTGCATTACTATGAGATTTGACTTTGACTTGGATAGTAATGGAAAGACATGGAAGTGACTTTTAATGGCCATGAATGGAATTAACCATGCCTTAGATCATTGACAATAACCTTAGATTAAGTGAGATAATAATGGAAGTGAGATGGTGATATTAGCATTGACCTTGTTGCAGCAACCTCGACATGGCAATGGAATTTGGCATTAGTGTATTCTTAATAGTGATTGGTGACAGTATATGACATGATAAGAACCTTCAAATATCAGTGACCTTGCTTATGTTTCAGTAATGGCGTTGTTTCTATGGAAATTTTATAGTGTTTCTTTGATGATAATGATAGTGGTTATATGACAGATATGACATATATGATAACAAATTGTTTGGATTAGCTTTTCTCAATTCGCAATCAAAGTTATGAACTGACTCTAGGTGGCCTTGGGAGGCCTGATGTGTTTGGTAATTATGTCTCATGAACATTGAACTTTGTATATTAGCTAAAAAATTGATGAATATCTAATAGAAGAATAATTTTGGATGGTTTTCCCCCTTTGTGAGGTTTTTCCCTAGTCTCTGACCAAAATCTTGATGTCCCCTTTGTGCATGCTTTTCTTATGTTGCTCCTTTATGTTCTGCTATAATGTTGTTATTGTTATTTATACATAATTACTAATAATGTTAAGATGTTATGGGGTTAATGTGATATTTAAATAATGAAAAAATTATAAATGAAATTATCTACAACAAAGAACAATATAGCCCAAAAATTAACATGGCATCAGAGTTGGTCTGAAGAAAATTCATTGAAATTCACCCCATGAAGACACCTATGATGGATCAAGCAAAGTGAAATGGATGAAAATTGTAGGGACCTAAAAGAAAGTTATGGTTTGAAGAAAAAATTAGAGAAAATATTCATTCTTTCAATGGAGGTTAGGGTTTGTGATAAAACCCTCATGGTATTCTTGGATGGAACCCTAGAGTGAAGCTCCTTTATATAATCAAGAAGAAGCCCTTTTCAAATTCAATAAAACCCTAGGCGTAGGCCTGAGACATGGTAAAGTCATGGGTTATACATCTTTGAAACCTTAGTGTGATTATAATCAGTCAAAATACATTTAGTTATAGAAGTACCTATTATATATTCAAAGAAACCCTAGATAGACTTGACTCTTATCCAATAGGAGATGATATGTTGCATAGTTCTTTGATGACTAGAATTGGTTGTCGATAGAAGAGATAAAGGATACATGTGGTACTCGAGAAAGGGTTTCTTTTAAAGACGATATTGGCATATGATTGATGGGAAGTGACGTCTCTTGGAGCAAAGATCAAGAGGGATTTGAGAGCTTCTTACAAATAATTTTTAAAGATAAGTATTTTAAAAGTTCAGGTTAGTTCTTTATGTTTCTATTCTTGATTATATTTATTATTCTAGACTATTTTTCATTATCCTACATGTATACTTGAATGAATTTCACAAGCTTCTTGGATGAAAATGGGAGATCCTTATTGAGGATCAACTAGTAGTAGAAAATTGCAAGAATAATCAACCTAAGAAATGGTTGGTGCTATAAAATAAGGGAGCCTCTCTCGTGTCTAGAAAAGAAAGATATTTTAAGCCAACACCAGATACACTGTCACAAGCTTATTTAGAGGGAGTAGATTGAAGTGCACCAACCAAATATGATGTTGAGAGCTATATGTCCTTCATGCAAGACCTATTATTGATGAATAAGATGTAGTAGTGTTTGATGCTTTCATGATATGGTCCAAACTATGATGAAAATTATGCTCTCAGTGAATGAAGGTTATCTTGACTTCTGTTGCTTGATGTGCTATTGTCATATGTATGCAAAGTAAGCTTCCTCCATAAGGAAGAAGCATACTTGGAGCTACCTCAAGGATTTAAGGCACATGATATTAGATTCACAATTAAAAATGGAATAAAGTCCCATATGGACTCGAGCAAGCGCTTTGGTCTTGGTATATTTGGATAGATGGTTATATGATGGAGACATCAAACTCTCTTCAGATTTTATGCATGTCTTTGATATTGTATTATATATGCTAACAACTTATTCATGACATGATATAATCATCTCCACATTAATCCCAAAAAAGAGTTGAACCTTGAGTCTAGATTATCAACATCTTGAGATTAAATGAGATGATGAGGACTTCCTTGTTAAGAGAAGTGTAGTTTCAAAAACTTGGCATGATTATTAACACTAAAACAGTTGAGAGATATTCCTCTTCAGATTCAGATTTGATTATGAGCTAACAATCAAATGGATACTTGTTTTTCATCATGTACTCTAATCCAGATAGAGTCTGCATATATATGTGTGTGTGTGTGTGTGTGTGTGTGTGTGTGTGTATCCATCATATTTCTAACAATGTATCTCAGTCAATGATTAATAGTCTCACATGATTGACAACAACCACATATATATATATATGGTTGTTGTCAATCATGTGAGACTATTAATCATTGACTGAGATACATTGTTAGAAATGTGATGGATACACACACACACACACACACACACACATATATGCAGACTCTATCTGGATTAGAGTACATGATGAAAAACAAGTATCCATTTGATTGTTAACTCATCATCAAATCTGAATTTGAAGAGGAATATCTCTCAACTGTTTTAGTGTCAATCATCATGCCAAGTTTCTGAAACTACACTTCTCTTAACAAGGAAGTGTGAGACTATTAATTATTGACTGAGATACATTTTTAGAAATGTGATAGATACACCAACGATGACTGAGACTGGAAAATGTTTTTTGATAGGAAAATTACATTTGTGTGCTACTTTATGTCTACCATATTGATTTCCCGGATGAGCCGGAAACAAAGGATATTTATTTCAGTACGAATTAGGTAGAGAAAATTGTTGCTAGCATGATCAACTTCAAGGTAGTGTGATTGAGAAAGTTCCTTGGAAGAGTTTTTTAAGCGTATGTTGGGAATGACTATGATATGTTGTGATGAGATCCAAATATCATAGAATCCCATGTTTTAGGTCCAAGAACTTGTGATATTCGACATGTTTAAGAGGAAATAGTGTGGCTCTAAAACTGATGTGTTATGGTATTAAAGTAGTGAGGATTCAACAGATGAGCTAGCTGCAGATATTCTACCAAGGCTTTGCCAAAAGGGAATTTCTTGAGATAAAATTATGTTGATGTATGTGACCCTCCTAGGTAAGGGTCTGGAATAATTGAGGACACTAAGTTATGATCTTCCCCCTTGTTTGAGCTCACAGGGAAAGGAATTGAACCAAAAATCTCTTAGGGTTGATGGAACTGTGGACAATAGGATAATCTGTTATCCTTACCTCCCATGGTAAGTGGTATCCTTCCTATTGTGTTGAAATGGCACCCCAAAGAAAAGCTTCTGATTTAATTTTCCCTTAGTTAAATTGGAAGAGAATTTGTAATTTCATCTCAAGACTGCTTGTATTAGTTAACTAAGTCATAATGATTGATTTAACTTAGGAAATTCAAGTTTAGGGTCTAATAAGTATGCCATGTAGAGTTCTCCCATGATTTAAGGGGGTCAAATTATAGTTATCTGTGAGTTGTAATTAGTTAACTTAAGAAATTGAGTTAAAATCAGTTTAACTAGTTCTAATTGAGTGATGAGCTAGTGAGAGGTCAAGTGAATTAAATCTGATTTAAATGACCAGAGGTGATCAATAATTTAACTGATAATTCCCTATAAATAGTTTTTGCATGTCACTTCTAAGGAAGACCCAGTTGAGACTGAGGTTAAAGGGATGATAACTATTAGTTGTATGATTAGAAAATTGTACAGGTCAGTTATAGAGTCAGTTGGAGGCCTAGGAAGGATTGCACAATAAAGGTAAGGTATTTTCCTATTTAACAGGGATTTCATTCCTCAAGGAATGTATGAGCAAGGTAGGCTAAGTAAAGGAAGAGAATTGGATAAGTATTTGTCACAGGATAAGCCTAGATCAATGTGAGACAATTAGCAAAGTGCAGAAGTTTCTCTTGAGAGAGAAAGCATTGTATTGTTTCATGATCCTTGAGTTTATACAATATAAAGATAGTGGGGTTTTAGGTAGTGATTTTTCCCCAAATACATCTTGTGTTATGTGATTGATTGTTTCTTTCTCTTACTTGTTATGTGATTGTGCAATCATGTTTTGTTTCCGAAAATTGTAGAAGGATTCAATATCTTGTTTTAGTATATTACAAGATCTGTTTGAATCCTGTTGTTATAATTTCTACATGGTATCAAAGCACTAGGAATCACAATGAGAAGATAAGAACAATTTGTTTTTTATCAGGTTCAAATTTGCATATTTATTCTTCGATATCCAGCAATAGATCAATATGTATTTCAATGGATTAAGAATACAATATGAACTCGAGGGAAATTAGAATTATATTGAATGGAAGGATAGGATGGAGGCAGTGCTTGAGGAAAAAAAACTAAAGGATTTCATGTATACTGATGTCCCACAGTCTGCATTAAGAGATACTCAACTTCTTATTGTGTGGAAGAAGAATGTAGCAAAGGCGAGGAGGATCTTGTTAGAGGAAGTTCGAGACCATATTTTCTTGAGCCTCCATGGGAAGGCGAATCCATATGCGATGTGGAAGGCCTTGACATATCTGTATCAGAATAGCAGCAACCACAGGAAGTTGGCACTGAAGACAAGGTCAGGATTATCAAAATGGAAAAAGGCGACATGATCCAAAAATACTTGACAAAGTTCACTCAGTGTCGATATGATATTGGAAGTGTTGGGATCAGTGTTTCCTCGAATGATTTGGTGAGCCTAGCTCTTATAGGCCTTCCAAAGAGTTGGAATAGCTACCATGACTCTGTTAATAAGAGGGATAATCTGCCAGATTGGGAGTAACTATGGTCTAATTTGGCACAAGAAGAAATTTGGTGGAGTACCAGAGATGGATCCTCATCAAAGAATGATGATGAGGAGAAGTTTGCCTTGGATAGAAAGGCAGATAAAGTAAAAGGGAAGGTTTCCCATTCCAAATCCAAGACTGGCAAGGTAGGAAAGAAGTGAGACTTGTCAAAGGTGAAATGTTTCAACTGTTATGACCATGGACACTACGCCAAAAAAATTCCAAAAAACAATAACAACAAGAAGGCCTTAGGAGGAGGAGAAGGTGAAGCATTGGCTTCACAGTTCGAGTTGGAATTCACCCTCATCGCATGTATGGTGTCATCAGTGATGGGCCCTGTGTGGTACTTGGATAGTGGAGCTTCATTACATATGACCGAAAACAAATAATTATTCAGTAGCTCGGAGGAGAAGGATCTCTAGATGCACTTCGAGATGAGTGATGACGGGAGGTATAGGGCTACCATTATTGGTACATTTACCTTTCATAGAGATTCAGGTAAACCCCTCATACTAAAATATGTCATGCATGTACTTGGTTTAAAGAAGAATTTGGTTTTTGTTGCTATGTTAGAAGATTGTGGATATTATGTGATTGTCAGTGAAGGAAATACCTTCGCTTGTCACAAAGCCACGAGATAGGTGAAAAATATTTGGGTTCGAGTGAATAACCTCTACAAACTTGATGTAGATGACTGCGCAACATTGAGTAGTAAATAAGAGAAGGTCAAGAGCTGAGACATCAGTGATTTATGGCACAGGAGGTTGGGTCATCTACAACTCTTTGAGGATCATGCAGGAGATTTCTACAGGACTTCCAAAGGGTGCACTTGTACAGAGAGACACATGCAAAGGGTGTACATTGGAGAAGTATACAAAGGCCAACTTTCACGAGAAGGAAATTCAAGCAATGGAAATCCTTGAGAGGGTTCACTTAGACATGTGTGGATCATTCTCGACAACTTCCACAACAAAGCACAGGTATTATGTGATTTTTGTTGATGATTTTTCAAGAAAGTGTTGGATTTTATTTATGCAAAATAAAATCCAAGTTTTGTTAGTATAGGGAAGAAGGTAAATGCTTTGAGGAGTGAAAATTGTGGAGAATACATATCTAATGAATTCAAGAAATTATGTTCCTCAGAAAGAATTTGAAGAGAATTGATTGCACCTTGTTAATTTTTTACAACTAGGTCCAAACTCCATGGTGTGATGCTCATATGAAGATGCCAATATTTTTATTGGATTCCTCTTTCGGAGAGGTGCAAGATCAATCTAAAGATCATCTTGATCTGATGAGCAAAACATTTATTTCGAATTTATTCAAAATATGTGTAGGTCGGCCTGAAATGAAATGTAGGCTTGAAGCCCCAACAGTTGTGTCACACACCCTCATTGATGGATATAAATAGGTCAACATTGGAGGTCATTTTCACTCATCCATCCTCACACATTCTCTCTCATCATCTGATTGGTTCGATCACTTGGAGGCTCCTCTTCATCCACATGTGGGAAAGCACAGCAAGAATAAATTTATGTTTTCGACCTAGGGTTTCAGCGTATAGTTGAACAACATTGACTTTGGTCAACGCATGGTCAAAATGACCCCAAATTTGGTCAAAATTTTGATTTCTGAAATCCGCATTTTCTGGCACAGAAATAGAGGTTTACCATTGACTTTTGACTAGGATGCATTGAATTTTTGATGATGTTGTTTGCGTTGACCGTTGACTGTGACAGCGTTGACTTTGGGTTGACTGATCTGGCTATCCGAGAGGGTTGTGTTACACTTCTTGTTGGCTGACCGTATTAATACTTTGTTGGTTGAAGCATCCTGTTGACCTCCATAACGCACCAACACACTTATATATTTTTGGCTTGTCTTCTATCGATCTAATGTTATGTTGTATGAGAATTTTACTTTCTTGTTTATGTTATTACTGGTTGATATTGGGGATAAAAGGTAAAGTTGCATCAAGCATAGAACATCTACAAAAATTTACATGGAATTGGAGCTGAGGTGAAGACAAAGCCCAAGTTTGTAGCAATCACTGAAGAAGAGCATGGGTACCTCAAACGTATAATGGCTTTAACACTGATGAAAAATTGATTGGGAAGGAAGACTTCCATGCCTAGAAGATGACATTGGATCCTATGTTGGAAGACCAAGATGTCATGGACTATGTGTAGGGTAAAATCCAAGAGTCTCCATCCACTGCACCTGCTGCCACCAAGTCAAAGTATAAGAAGGGGGAAATCAAAACAAAGCTGATGATCAGGGACTCAATTCATAAGAGTCTAGTTGCCTACATCTATGAGGTGGGCACATCCAAGGAGATTTATGATAATTTGGTCAACATGCTCAAGGCCAACAATGCAAATCAAGTCTTATTCTTTAAGAATCAACTAAAGAATCTGAAGAAAGGCAGGGATGAATCTTTCCAATCATAATTTCTGAAGCTGACTGAAATCAGAAATAATATTTTGGCTATTGGGGAGACAATAGATGATCGATAGATGGTTCTCACCGCACTTGGAGGTCTCTCATCCAAATGGAATGTATTCAACACTACCATTCTCAATAAAAATGTCATACCTTATTTTGATGAAGTACTATCGAGATGCGTACAAGAACAGACAAGGATGAAGGAATATGAAAATGAAGGAAACACTACCTTCATTACTCATGCTAAGAAGAAGAAATTTGGTGGTCCGAGGAACAAAGGAAGAGTAGGGGGGCAAGGGAAGAAAGGTGAATGTTACACATGTCACAAGACCAACCACTATGCTAGAGAATTCCCTTTCAAGAAGGATTCTCCTGATGATGATGATAAAAACAACAACCGAAGGAATGGCAATCAAAGGAACAATAGGTTCCAAGGAAAGAGGAAGGCTTCCTCTGGTGGAAATGGGCAAAATTACAAAAGGTCGAGAAATTCCAGGTATGAGGAATCTACTGTTGTTGATGATAAAAGAAATGAATTCATTCTTGTATCTTCCCTCTCTACTACATCTCCACTCGACACTATGGATGTATGGTTGATAGATAGTGGTGCATCAAGGCACATCATTGGGTTCAAAGAGGCACTTTCGGATATGGTTGAGAAGGATGTTAATCTGAAAATTATCCTTGGAGATAATGCCACATATCCCGTGAAAGGGACAGGGACTGTGACCATCCACTTGTCTCAAGGTCAAGTCCTCCGCTTGCAAGATGTACTATATATGCTTGATTTGAAGAAGAACCTTATGTCTATTTCTTCCATGGAAGACAAAGGTTTCAATGTGGCATTCATTGATGGGAAAGTGTGTATCTAGAAGAAGAGTTTAAAGGAAGCTATCATGATTGGGTTTAGATTTGGTACACTCTACCGACTGAACTATGGCACCGGAGGTTTGGAAACCTTCACTAGAAAGCCCTTCCCGAAGCAAGGAAGGTGGTGACGGGGATGCCCGAGTTCACAAATGAACATGAAGGTGTATGTCAGGGATGTGCCGAAGGAAAGCATACAAGGGGACCTTTCCCCTCAAGCATCACAAAGACATATGATGTCTTGTAATTAGTACATTATGATCTGTCTGGTATGTTGCCTGTGACATCCTTGGGAGGATGTTCTTATTATATAAAATTCATAGATGACTTCTCTCGCAAAACCTAGATATACTTCTTGAAGAATAAGGATGAGGCTTTCATGTGGTTCCGTACCTTCAACGCATTGGTGGAAAATATAACAGGGAAGAAGATCAAGATTTTGAGGGCCGATAATGGCACTGAGTATGAGACAAATGAGTTCAAGAATTTTTGCAGAGAAGCTGGCATCAAGAGGGAGACCACAATTGTCTATACCCATAAGAAGAATGGCGTTGTGGAAAGAAAGAATAGGACCATTGTAGAAGATGCCCATGCCATGCTATGTGACCAAGTCTTCCGCAGTTTTTGTGGGGAGAAGCTACGAACACTGTTGTGTACATACAAAACTGATGCTCGCATTCCTCTTTGGACTCCAAAACTCCTTAAGAGGTTTTCTCTTGTAAGAAACCTGACATCTCATATTTTAGAGTTTTTGTATGTCTTGTTTATTTTCATGTACCGAACGAGAAGAGGAGCAAGCTGGATGCTTCTGGGAAGAAGTGAATGTTTGTGGGCTATAGAGAAACTTTGAAGGCCTGTAGAGTCTATGTGCCTGGTCAAAGGGAAGTGGAGATATGCCACGATGTTACCTTTGATGAAGATGCTTCCCTGCGGAAAGTAATCAATCTTCCAAGATCTGAGGAATATCATGAATCAAGACCTGGAAATCAAGAAGAACCGAAGGATTAGACGATGCCCTATGTTGAAGGACCGATGGACCCTATTGATCCACCTCCTTCAATAAGGAAGAGACCATCATGGCTTAGGGAAAATCTCGAGGATGCCGAGAATCATATGGACCCAAGGGGGACATTCCCTGAAAGCAAGAAGCTGAATAGATACCAAGGGTATGTAGCAGCCATGAGTACAATCGTATAATCTTAGCCTGGATCTTTTGAGGAAGTCGTAAAGCATCAAGTCTGGAAGGATGCTATGCATGAATGATATGAGTCCATTATGAAAAATGATGTCTGGGATGTGGTTCCAAGACCAGAGGACAAAGTCGTTGTCACCTCTAAATGGCTCTATAAGATCAAGCATCGATCTCATGGTAGTGATAAAAGTTTCAAGGAAACTTTCATTGCCTATGGCTTCTCTCAATAGGAAGGCGTAGACTATGATGATATATTTGCACCTATGGCCCAATATACCACCATCTAACCTATCATAGCCCTTGTTGCTACGCAAGGATGGAATATTCATCAGATGGATGTGAAGACCACTTTTTTGCATGGTGCAATAAAGGAAGAGGTGTATGTGGATAAACCTCTGGGGTTCGAAGTCCAGGATCAGGACACCCATGTTTGTAGGTTGAATAAAGCCCTCTATGGGTTGAAGCAAGCACCCAGAGCTTGGTACGAGAGGATAGATAGCTATCTGATGAAGTTGGGCTTCACTCGTAGTAATGATGATCCTAACCTTTACTTCAAGGTTGATAGAGAGAAGCCTCTCATTCTGGTGTTGTATGTGGACAACCTCTTCCTGACAAGTGCTAACCCTCTCATTCATCAGTGTAAGATGGAGCTCACTGCTGAGTTCGAGATGAAGGACCTAGGACTGATGCATTAATTCCTAGGCCTGGAGGTCTGGCAGAGACCTGGTGAGATTTTCCTTTCTCAAGGAAAATACATTGTGAAGCTTCTGGAAAGATTTGGAATGGTGGACTATAAGTCCGTGTCGACACTGATGGAGCTCAACTTTAAGAAGTTGAGTGGCAGCGTTGCTGGGCCTCTGCTAGAAAATCCTACTAATTATAGTCAACTCGTAAGGGCCTTGATGTTCTTAGTGAACACCCATCCAGAAGTATGTTTTGCAGTGAGCACTTTGAGTCAACATATGGTTGAACCTCATCACATTCACTGGGTTGGTGCCAAGAATATTTTGAGATATCTTTGGGGCACGATAAACCATGGGTTGAGATACACTTCCGGGAGCATGACAGTCCATGGATATACTGATGCTGACTGGACTGGCAGTGTGGTCGATCATAAGAGCACATCAGGATGTCGCTTCATACTTGGGTCTGCTTCGATATCATGGATGAGTAGGAAGCAAAAGTTGGTGGCTTTGAGCAACGCGGAGGCCGAATACATTGCAGCGAGTATGGCCTATTGTGAAGCAGTTTGGTTGTGAAATCTCTTCAATGAGTTGTTCGGGCATGTGCTAGATATTACCGTGATACTATGTGATAACTAGAGTGGGATTCAATTGTTCGAGAATCCCGTGTTCCACGATCGATCCAAGCATATTGATATCAGGCACCACTTTATCCAGAATATGGTACAGTGAGGCACCGTAAGGCTCAATCATATAGGAATTGATGAGAAGGTCACAAAAATTCTCATAAACCCCTTGGGGAAGGTCAAGTTCCTAACCTTCCGTGAGAATATTAGTATCGTGGAACGACCCTATGTTGAGGGTCCTATTGGATGATGAGCTCTTGGAGCTCTAGGGGCTTTGGGGATAGCTTCTTGAAGCTATAAGAACACACAAGGCTAGGCTTGCCAAACCTTGTGGTGCTTCTGCCCCACTGTTATGATGTTGAGTTGGTTCACCTCTCATGATCTGTGCCCCATATGCATCCTACCTATTGAGTCCCGGACTCACAGGAAGTACCTCTCATTTGGCCAGTGATGTGGGAAAAGCTAGAGACTAGTAGAAAAGACTGATGGATGCATCAGATATTTCCGTACTCCCTATTTCTAGGATGGCATGTGTCCAACCACTTGATCTGGGATCAAGTTTGGTGAGTTTTTAGACCTCCAACTAACTTCGGATCAAGTAAACTAACTTCGGGTTGGTATGAGACTCATTTTGAGTCCTATAGAGGTTTCGGACCTCTAGGCTGAATCTGTCAGCCAGGAATGATGTCTTTGTGACTAACCCACTTTTTTTTTCTGAAATAAAGAAGCCAAAAAAGAAAGTTATGGCAGGATGATGCACAATGTTCAGATGGCACAGGTGGATGGAGTTCTCCCTAGTTGAGAGGGAGTGTTAATTTTGGACAACTAGGTCCAAACTCCATGTTGTGATGCTCAGATGAAGATGCTAATATTTTTATTGGATTCCTTTTTCAGAGAGGTGAAATATCAATCTAAATATCATCTTTATCTGATGAGCATAATATTTATTGTGAATTTATTCAAAATATGTGCAATTCGACCTGAAATGAAATGTAGGCTTGAAGCCCCAACAGTTGTCTCACACACCTTCATTGATGGATATAAATAGGTCAATGTTGGAGGTCATTTTCACTCATCCATCCTCACACATTCTCTCTCATCAGCTGATTGGTTCAATCACTTAGAGGCCTCTCTTCGTCCACATGTGGGAAAATGAAGCAAGAAGAAATTTCCGTTTTCAACCTAGGGTTTCAGCGCGGAATTGACCAGTATTGACTTTGGTCAACGCATGGTCAAATTGACCCTAATTTTGGTCAAAATTATGATTTCTGCATTCCATATTTTCTGGCACAGAAATTGAGGTTGATCATTGAATCTTGACTAGGCTACGTTGACTTTTTGTTGTTGTTGTTTGCGTTGACCATTGACTGTGACAGCATTAAATTTTGTTGACTTTGGGTTGACTGATCTCGTTGTACGAGAGAGTTGTGTGACACTTCTAGTTGGTTGACCATATTGAGACTTTGCTGGTTGAAGCATCATGTTGATCGTCGTAACGTACCAACACACTTATATATTTCTGGCTTGTCTTGTGTCGATCTACTTGTATGTTCTATCATCATTTTACTTTCTTGTTTATGTGATTGCTGGTTGATATTGAGGATAAAAGGTAAAGTTGCATCAAGCATAGAAAATCTAAAAAAAATTACACACCTCATAACCCATAGTAGAATGGGGTTTCAAAAATAAAGAATAGAAATATTGTGGGAGAAACACGAGCTATGTTGGATGATCAAGGCCTACCATTTCATTTGTGGGTGGAAGAATGAAATGCAACAATATTTGTGCAGAAAAAAAGCCCTCATCGGATACTTGGGATGAGTGCACTAGAGGAGGTTTTTTTAGGTAAGATACCGGATGTGTTGTGTTTCAAAATTTTTGGTTCATATGTTTATCTCCATGTGACTAAAGATGACAGGATGTCTCGTATATTTTTGGGGTACATTTATACACTTCACAACTATTGGGTGTACTTTCTAGCACACAGGATGACAGTGGTTAGAAGAGATGTGACTTTTGATGAAGACAAAGCCATATGATTGTCCCTTGAGAGGGAGCTTGAGTTGCATGCTGTTGAGGAGCTCTTAGCTCCAAAGGATGAACCTCAGGATGTGGAGTAGCCACAAGCATAGGAACAAAGAGTGGTAGAAACCACTCATGGAGATCCATCCACAAGATATGGAAGGAAGAGCACCAGAGAGGTTTACATATAATTTCAGGCTGTGAGAGATAATGTGGGAGAACCCACATCATAGTGTAGGTAGAGAAGGTCCTCAGAGCGGTACATTAGACACATGACTATTATGAGTGAAGATATTGTGACAGAACCATCATCTTTTGAGGAAGCAGTGCAACATCCAATGTGGGTTGATTCCATGGTTGAGAAGTATGACTCCGTCATCAGAAATAGTGCATGGGAAGTTGTCCCAAGGCCAGTGGGGAATTCGGTTGTAGCATCCGGGTGGGTCTACAAGGTGAAGGAGGCAGCAAATGGGAGTGTGTAGAAACAAAAGGCTAGATTTGTGTAAAGAGGGTTCCCTCAGGTGGAGGGGATTGACTATGATGAGACTTTTGCACCAGTCACAAGGAACTCATCTATTATATCCATCCTTTCACTCTCAATGTAGATGGGATGGCAGATACATCATATGGATGTAAATACATCCTTTATCAATGTAGTTATTGAGGAAGAAGTGTACATTGAGCAATTGGAAGGTTTTGAGACCTTAGACAGGGAGTCGCATGTGTACAGACTCTAAAGAGTGTTTTATGGGTTGAAGCAAGCACCTCATGTGTTGAGCTAATTTATTACCTAAACTAACACAATATTTATTATCAATCCGGGTTGTTTATGCTTTGAGGCAAGATCACTATATGTGAAGATCAGATATAATCAACCTTGAAAGATACGCTGAAAGTAATATATTCTACAACTCTAACTCAATTAGTTTTAAAAAGAGGATTAATATTGAAATGGTTCTTGACTCAAGAAATTCATTTTCACCTCAATTATCACTTAATGAATCAAAGATTAAAACCAAGAACTTAAGATGGATAAATTATGAATGAAAGAAGCTCTTAACTTAAGAGACATGTAAAGTGTTCCATTATAATTCATTCATCTTAATATCAAAAATCTCAACAAGAAACTGCTTGCACACAAACAAAAGAAACCAACTTTAATTCATCATTTTCATAGAAGGGATGCTCAACTTGATACATCTGTTTTTCCAACTTGATAAAGTGATGAATAAGTTATAAACTAATGACATCAATCACTATGCATGAATCATTAAACAATCTGAAATAAAGCTTTGAAAACCAATTCTACAATCATCAAATTACAAGGAAATAAAACTAGTTAACAAGAAAGTGTACTTAGCTTGGAATGGGGGCCCTTCCACCCTTGCCTTGCACACTTGATAAATGATCTCAGAAGCTTAACTTCAGTCACACATCCATAACATTGAACAGCAAAATGATAACATCACAAGTCTTCAAATTAACCTCTCAATCCAAAATTGTCACAATATAAAAGTATATAAGTCAATAATAATCCTAATACATAAGCCATCAAAGCTTTGGCTTTAAATAAGAAGTCTCATGAACAAAATGATCTCTTTTTACTCAAACAAACCCATCTACTTCTCATCCACCTATCTAAGTCGAATTCATTATTCTTATCCCAAGAAATATGGCCAATCCCATAGAATCTCAAAACTGCCCTATTTCTATGGGATTTCTGAATGACTAGTCATGATTGACTAGAACCAAATGGACCTAATAAAGCTTGTTCTGTTCGAACTAAGCACAGGTGGCTTAATCCTAGTTTCCAAGCTGTCCATCCATGCATTCAACTCGTGCCCAAGTGTCCTGCAACCACATCAACCATAGAGCTATTACGGGAATTTCTGAATCTGCCAATTTTGCACTAAAAACCAAACTTTCATAAAAACTTTAGAAATTGAAAAATTAAAATTAAATACCTGAATAGATATCAAATATATATCAAAATTGAATAAATGAATGGAAAATGGATGGGAAATAGATGGATTAGTAAGTTTCTTTGAGCAAAATAAGACCAAAACTAAGGCCCAACATCTCTCCCTTGCTTATCATCAAGCATGTCCCCATGCTTGCCTGTTCCTCATTGACCTTCTTCTTTCTGAAGTAGATGTTGTACCTGTTGATGCTTCCTGTTGTGCTGCCCTTGCCAAACAATCTAAACCTGTGTCATGTCGTTCTTTAAACAAAGTTGCTTTAACCTTCTGCTTCTCATACTTGGCCTGCCACATGTTCTTTTCCTTCAACCATTTAAATGCTTGCTTAGAAATTAGATCATTCTTCCTTTTCAATTTCCCCAAGTCTTCTTTCAATTTTTCATTTGTTTTGATCAATTTAGCATTTTCTTTCCTGTTTGCTTTGTTCTCCTCTTCTAACTGTTTTTCAAAAATTTTACTAATTTCTAATTGATCAGTTAAATCCTTGATTTTCCCATCTTTTTCAAAATCCTGAGTTGTTTTCATTAATGATGCAGCTGCTTCATCATCATAGGCAGAATCCCTATCAAATTCTTCTTGTGGAATGTTATTTTCTTCGTGTGGTCTTGGAAAATATGTTTCTTCTTCCCTGTCTAAATTGATGGGACTTTTGTTTGTAAATCTTTTGGGAATAGACATCACAGATATTTCATAATCCATAGCCATGTTATTTTGCTGTTTGGCTCTTGTTCTAGGATACATGGGTGAATTCATCACTCCCTTACTTTCCTGCTCTGTTTTCTCTTGCACCTCTGTAATCTGTTCAGTAAAATGATTTTTAACCATGAATTCTCTCCACACTATGCCCTGCAATCTTACTTGATATTCAACTAGGATTTTAATCAATCCTTGATGATACATTTGTCCTGCCTTAGGCCTGTTTTCATGTCTTGCTGTTTCAATCATTCTTAAGAGGATTTTATATAGGAAATAAGGTAAATTAATCCTATCTTCCCCCTTAATGTGATGTAGAAGTTTAACATGATATAAATGGGCAACACTATATCCTCGGTCACAAGTTAAAAACTTTTGAATAATCAAGACCAATTCTCTCCATGGCTCATTAAACCATTCCCTGGGTATACCTTTTGTCCTATCAAATGTTCCCTTCCGGTTTTTCTCAAGGAAGAAAGTCCATGCTTTCTCCTTGAAGTGTAGCCCTTTGTAATACTTCTCTCCTAACATTGGCAAATCTAAGGCTTTGGACAAGTATTCTTGGGTTACTGGAACAATGATTTCTCCTATTCGAGTTTGGTCTTGATTGAAATTATTTATAAAATCTTTGGTTATCTCCTCAGAATGGCCATTAAATTTCTGTAGAAAGCCTATCATTCCTGCCTGATAGAGTTTTTCTATGGTCTCTTTTCCCCAGCTTTCTATTTGAAATTTTGGCTCTACCCTGTTTGCCATTGTTTCTGTAAACCAATCAATGTAGGCTTCTGCTGTTACTAACTTCATTTTAATAAAAATTATGACTATATTTTTTAAAATGAAATTCAGTAAGAAAAGAAGCTTACCTTCCTCTTCGGACTCAACTCAACTCTGCACTTTTAACCTCCGATATATTCCCTTGCAATAACACTCTTCTGAATTCCCTGTTGAATACAAGCAACACCTGTATATCTCTGTTAATACACTGGTCTCTATTTTTTTTATTAAATACACACAGTATCACAAACCACACAATCATGATTTACTTGTGTATATATATAAAAAATTAAGAAAAATCAAAGAGTGCTCTCGGCCTAATCAAAATTTTTCGCACTGTTTGGACTTAAGCAAAGGTGTTTGCAAACAAAAATTTCGTGCAGACTCATCATAAAAATGCAACTATGCAACAAGCTCTCGGCCTCAACATGGCTTCAACGAACCCGACTCTCTTTTTCAACCATAATTCAATGACCATTAGGCATCTGATCCCTGTCAAAACAAAACGCATTGGCAGCAAAATGTTTTATGGCGTTTTTTCATTTACACACTAACTGTTTGTGAAAATATTGGTGCGCATACTTCAGAGGAACACGGCTTAGTGCGCAATTCAACAACCCTCCGCCATACTACTTCAATTAAAACGTGTTATTCATGCAACGGATTTTCCTCAAAATGCTGTGCATCACACTCTATCAGCAAACCTTAAGTGCTGTCGATCTGGAGATAATCACGGGTTTTGAAATTACCTGACTGTCACAAGCGCGTGGAGTGTAACCGGGCGCTCCAAATCCCTATTGTTTCGGTTAACTGAGCTGGTGTCAAAAATACAGGATCAAAAATTAATGTCAAACGATATTCCATAATCCCTGAGTGTTAATGAACTTCACTTGTTACCTGACTCAATCCTGGAAATCTGTGATCTCTGATCGTCGAACCCGAAGCAATTTATTTCCTTAAATCTGCCCTCTTGTTTTCCCCGGAGCGATTTTCATTATTCTGTTGCTTCAAAACGCCTTCTCTTCTGAGCTCTGGCAATGAGGAATGAGGTTGAAGCGGTCATGAATTGACCGAGTTCATGGTTGTACCGTGCCTGTTGGCGTTATAATTTGAGGTTGGTATGGCTGTCCTCTTTGACCAGTCGACAGACTGTATCATAAGGATACCACCGCCTTGTTTTATGTTTGAATTATAAACACGTACACCACCACCTGCGCATGCTATGTTTGAATTACATGGCTGTGTTATCACCCACCGTGCACGCTATGTTTGAATTACATGGCTGTGTTGATATGATATGCACGTTTCAACGCATTTCACTTTGAATGATACACCCGTATCATTCCACCTTCTGCATAAACTTATTACCATAGCGTGCGTTCATACGTGTAATGATACTCCTGTGCAATTATCATTATACTATACCCTGTCAAACCTGTCAACCATATCATAACCATTATGCTCGTCCTTTATTCTATATGCGCCATATACCTTTGCCTATACCATATGCGCGTTAATTATATGCCATTAACCTTATCTCTTGTGCATATTGACCTTATATCCTTTGTGCTCAATTCTTGTATGGTTTTTAACGCATTCCTTGTTTACACTTATGGTATATAGTTTTTGTATAGCGCATTATTTGTTTTGCTTTTTATGCATATCTTTATGATTTTAAAATGACCATCTTAGGTCATGTTTAAAATCATCACCATACTAATGCTTGATTTATGTATGCAGGTGGAAAGAGTTGTCCTAGCTTGGTCTTTTGCTCAAGAAAAATATTTAGGATTATAGGGAATATGTATGAGAAATGTGTATATGAATGAAATGGAATATGTATAGGGTATTATGAAGATAGGATGTGTATAGGGAATTATGAATATAGGATATGTATAGGGAATATTGAATATCCTCAGGTACTAACTTTAACTCAACAAAAACTAAAAATTCCTAAGAAAAATTTGAATTTCAAGCACAAAATGACTATATATATACTTCCCTGGATGATGTTTGTACAGGTGGAATGAAGTCAGATTTTGTCGATGAATCAAAAAGTGAATTTTATTGCTGCTCCTTGTCCTTCATGCTCTGGTTCTTGAATTGAAAATCAGGTCCCTTTATAATGATTCTTTGTTTCAGGTCCCTCTGCACTGCTTACATAATATGCACATGTTGTTTTGACATTGGCAGGTCTCTCAGGTCCCTCTGTATTGATTTTTTTTCAGGTCCCTCTGCTGACAATACAAGTTCCTTCTATACTTCAGCTTCCCAGCTAAAGATCTAATACAAGTCTCCCCCTTGTTTAAGATATGACTTGTCCTCAAGTCAATTGTTGATGGAGAGTACCTGTATTGAAATTATGTGAGAACAGTAGAACAAGAAAAGGAATTCATAGAGTCCAAGTTGCCTTGATTTTCCCCTATGAATTCATGTTTGCATAGTGCCAGTTGCCTGGTTTTCACTAGCAAACAAATTATTATTTTTTATGTTTTTTTTTTATTTTTTATTTTTTTTTATATATTTTTTATGTTTTTTTTTATGTTTTTTTTATTTTTTTTTTATTTTTATTTTTTTATGTTTTATATATTATTTTTTTATTCAACTACAGGACTGGAAGATGGCTGAGCTTGGTGTGCCATGACTTCCAGTTCTGTATCTTCTGTCAGTTGTTTCATAAATGCTTCTTTACTGATAGGCCTATTATAAACTTTGAGCCTATGTCCATTCACTATAAAGGAGGTGGAATCCTGGTCAATTGTCTTGATCTTTACTGCTCCATTGTCGAAGATTTCATCAATTTCATATGGGCCTAGCCAGTGTGTTGTGAACTTTGCTTTGAAATCTTTGAACTTGGAGTCAAAAAGTAATGCCCAATCTCCCTTGCGAAATGTCTTTGTCTTGATATATCTGTCGTGCCACTTCATTCTTTGTTGTTGCACCAATGTAGTATGTTCTATGGCTTGTTGACGATGCTCATCTAACTGATTCAGTTCCATGATCCGCTGCTGTTGTGCTTCTGTCAGGTCGAGTCCTAATTCAGCTGCTAGTCTGTATGTTTGTATCTGAAACTCTATAGGCAATAAGGCCTCTTTTCCATATACTAACCGGTATGGACTAAAACCAGTTGTATTCTTCCATGTAATTCTATAGGCCCATAGTGCATCTTGTAATTTTTCAGACCAATCTTTTCTGTTCAGCTTTACTGTTTTTGTCATGATATTCTCTAGGATTTTATTTGTTGATTCAACCTGCCCATTTGCTTGAGGATGATATGGTGTAGATGTTCTGTGTTTGATCTTGTACTTCTCTGTTAGATCTCGTACCAGTTTTGATGTAAATTGTGTTCCTTGATCTGTTACAATTTGTCTAGGTACTCCATATCTGACAAAGATTTCTTTAAAAAGAAAGTTGGCCACTATATCTTCTGTTGCTCTATTTACTGCTTTAGCCTCTGCCCACTTGGTTACATAATCAGTACATACTAAGATGTACTTCTTTCCATTTGATGATGGATTGATGGGTCCAACAAAGTCAAGCGCCCATTGCTCAAATGGTTCTATGAGGACTTGTGGCTTCAGCGGCATTTCATCTCTTGTGATTGGTCTCCCTGTTCTTTGGCAACTGTCACATTGCTTGACATATTTCTTAGAGTCTTTGAAGATGGATGGCCAGTAGTAGCCCAGTTGCAGCACCTTATATGCTGTTCGTTTATCTGCAAAATGACCACCACATGGTTCATCGTGACATGCTTTTAGAATATCTAATATTTCATCTTCTCGCACACATTTTCTAATTATCAAATCTGGACCAGTATAAAATAAATCACCATTTACCCAACTATACCCGGAACTTTCTTTAATAATTTTGTGTCTTTGCTTTTTAGTGAATTGGTTTGGTAACTTTCCAGAAGATAAATAGTTTGCCATGTCTGCAAACCATGGTGTTTTTACTGTGATAGCAAACATATGTTCATCGGGAAAGTTATCTGCAACCGGATTTGGATCATTGGGTGAATGTATGCGGGACAGAAAGTCAGCTACTTGATTTTCCTTGCCTGGCCGATCTTGTATTGTAATATTAAATTCTTGCAGTAACAGTAACCATCTTGTTACTCTTCCATTGGTTATAGGTTTATTCATCAAGTATTTGATTGCTGAATGATCTGTATGAATGAAAACTTGATATCCTGTTATATAATGTCTAAATTTGTTTACTGCATGTATAACGGCTAACATTTCTTTCTCGGTCACTGTATAGTTCAATTCTGCAGGTGTTAGATTCTTGCTTATAAAGTATATTGCATAATTGAACAAGTTATCTTTCTGTCCAAGGGAGGCACCTATTGCGGTATCAGATGCATCAGTTGATATATGAAATGGCAAAGACCAATTTGGTCCACGGAGAATGGGTGCAACTGATAATTTTTCTTTTAGAATTTGAAATGCATTTTGACAGTCATTTGTCCAGTGAAATTCAATATCTTTTGCTAATAATTTAAACAGAGGTTGGGCTATTTTACTGAAGTTTTCAATGAATCGTCTATAATAGCCTGCATAGCCTAAGAAACTTCTTACCTCTTTCTGTGTTGTAGGAGGCATTAAGGTTACTAGGACTTGGATTTTTGCCGGATCCACTTTAATTCCTGAAGAAGAAATATGGTGTCCCAGAACTATTCCTTCTGTCAACATTATATAGCATTTCTCATTGCTTAATGACAAATTTGTTTCAATGCATCGTTTCAACACTTTCTCAAGATTATTTAAGCAATCATTATATGTGTTTCCATAAACTGTAAAGTCATCCATATAAACCTCTACACATTCATGGATTAGATCAGCAAAAATTGCAAGCACTGCTCGTTGAAAAGTTGCAGGTGCATTACATAAACCAAATGGAAAAAAATTATATGCATAGGTTCCCCATGGGCAAGTGAATGTTGTCTTGTCTTGGTCTTCTGTTGCTATTCTAATCTGGTTGTACCCGCTAAACCCATCTAAGAAAGAGAAAAATTTCTTTCCAGCCAATGAGTCTAACACTTGATCAATAAATGGTAGAGGAAAATGATCTTTGAGTGTAGCTTTGTTTAGTTCTCGATAATCCACACATACCCTCCACTTTCCATTTTTCTTTGGAACAATAACCAGTGGAGAAACCCATCGACTATCTGAAATAGGATAGATGAATCCAACATTTAACAATTTTTGCAGTTCATCTTTCACTATTTCTTTCATCATAGGATTCATTCGTCTTTGTGGTTGTCTTACAGGTTTAATTTGTTCATCTGTATAGATGTGGTGGACACATGTGTTAGGATGGATTCCTTGCATGTCATTATAATCCCAGGCAAAAGCTTTTGAATATTTCTGTAATAATGCAATTACCTCTTGTTCTTGTTCTGATTGCAACTCATTTCCAATGTTTAAATGTTTTCCAGGACTTACCTCTATTGTTTTTATTGTTGGATTGGAGATTGTGTTTATAGGAAAGATGTCTATAAAAGAATTTCGCAAAGTTTGAATAGTACAGGTTTCCTGAAAACATTGATTCAAAAGGTTATTTGCAGCTTCATATTGCACTTCTCTAAGCTGCTCTGAAATACTTGGTTCTGAAATGAAAAGATCCATTAAGTCTTCATTCTCTTCTTCTTCTCTTAAATCAAAGAATTCATTTATACTTAAAACTGATTTAGTTTGCTGTTTTTCTTGAGCTTCAAGTACTGATTCTAAAGAAGTTGACTGTGTAGGTGAATAAAGAGCAATATGTTTCCTTTCTTCTCCATGTGAAATAATCATGCTTCCTGATCTGCATCCTATAAAGGCATCAGCAGTAGCTAACCATGGTCCGCCTAAGATTAGAGGATGTCCTCCCAAATTTGATTTTGGTTGCAGAATAAGGAAGTCAACAGGATACTCCCATGAATCCAAAGAGACTATAATATCTTCCAATATTCCTTCAGGAACAACTTTAGATCTGTCTTCCAATTCTAAGATTGTAGAGGTTGATCTAATGTTGTTCAAATGCAAAGTTTTCATGGTCTCCATTGTCATTACATTTATAGCTGCTCCCAAGTCTATTAATGTGTTTGGTACTGAGAAATTATTTATTGATATAGTAACCATAGGGATACCAGGATCAATATATTTTTCTATTTTGGTTTCTGTAGACATGAGACTTGCTAGTTTACCAATGACTTGGATTGTAGTAGGATCCTTCTTCTTTCTCCGAGTTTTCTTAATGCACAATTCCTTTATTGTTTTAGCATATATTGGTATTTCTTTAATTGCCTTCAACAAAGGAATTTTTACATAAGCATTTTTTAACTCATCTAAAATATCAAATTTAGGAAGGGTTATTTCTTTTTGTTGTTCCACTAACCTTTCAGGATAAGGTGGTGTTTGAGTTGTAATGTTTGTTCCTTTCTGAATTTGTATCTTAGTTTGTGATGTTTCAGGTGATTCTCCTTGTTCGGTTGGTTCTTCTATCATTGGAGGAGAATCCTTTTTAAGCACTTTTCCAGACCTTAGATGGACTTCATTAAGAGGAAGAATTGAATATGTGGGAAAACATGTTGCTTCCTCTACAGTGTATGCAGCTTTTTCCACCTTATTATTCGGATTTGCAATTGGTTGTGCTGGTAATTGAGTTGGTCTGGGTTGATTTGTGGGTAGCTGCAACTGTTGTGGTTGGGTCAACAATGGTGGAGGATTCTGCTGCGGATATGGCATGGATTGTGGATATGCAGAATGTTGTTGTTGAAATGGTATGGATTGAGGATATTGTGGATATGTAAATGGCTGTTGATATTGTTGCTGGTATTGTTGAGGTGGCTGGTTTCCATAACCATATCCCCTCCAACCTTGTGCAGGTTGTTGTGGATATTGTTGTGGAGGCCAAGCTTGCCATGGCATTGGAGGTGTCCAAGGATTTTGAGGTGGATAAAGGTAATTTTGTTGAGGGAATTGTTGCTGATTTTGTTGAGGCATTCTAGGTTGCCATGGTCTTCGTGGTGCTACATAATAAAAACCTTCCATTCCTGGCACTTCTTCCATTGAATTCATTTGTAATTCTTTCAATTTTAAACAATTTTCTGTGGAATGCTTTTCCGTACAAAGACCACAAACCTGAATACTCTTAACACTATCTAAAGGACATTCTCTTAATGGATGTTTGTTTCTACACTTGGGACAAAAGATTGCTAAAGCTTGGTCTTGTTCTTCTTTCCTCTTATTTGCCTTTAGCACATCTACTTGTGTCCCTAATGTACTTAAAAGATCTGTTTTGAAATTTTCCAATAAACTTCCTATTTCATCTCGTGTTATCCCTCCTGCAGCTGACTTTGCTGCTTTTGAACTTACTTCTCTTCTTCCTGTTTTTGCTCTTCCTCTAGAATATTTTTGACATAAGTCAACAATTTCTTCGAATGGTAGGTTTGAGATATCTCCTTTACCCATCACATTCAAAATGTCAAGGTATTCATCCCTTATACCCTTGAGAAAGATTGTTCGAATGGTTTCTTGATTTAGAGAATGTTGTTTAGATTTCTGTAGATTATACAAAAACCTTTCCAAATATTCTTCTAGACTTTCATCTTCTTGTTGTGTCATTCTAAAAATATCTTCCTTTGAATCTCTAGATCTCCAATAAGCTTGATATTTTTTAAGGAAGACTGATCTCATATCATCCCAAGAAGTTATTGTATGTTCTCCTAAACCCATAAACCATTTCAAGGCTGCTGCTTTTAATGTTGCAGGGAAAAGATGAAGTTTATGGATGTCATCAGTATATCCATATGTTCTACATAAAATATCAAATTCAAACATAAATGAATCAGGATCTTCTGTTGACATTCCATAAAAATTTGGCAATACAGAAGGTGGAATATTTTTCATTTTCACTTCTTCTCCTAATATTGCACTTGTGTCAATTATTGGAAAGCCAAAGGTAGTCTCATCTTCTTGTCTTTTCTGATCATTTTTTATTTTTCTATCATTTTCTTGTTTTGCATCTTCCTCTCTCTTTCTTCTCCATTCTGCTTGTTGTCTTTCATATTGAGCTTGTTGTTCAGGAGTGAGAATAACATATCCATGTCCTTCTTCTGCCATTGGTTGATTTGTTTCAATTTTAAGTGGAGTTTCAGGTTGGTCAAAGATAAGAGGATTTATGGATGGAAATAAAGATTGTTTTCCTTTGATAATTTCTTTTTGTTTTCCAGAAGTTGAAGATTGTTTTTGCTTCGCTTCCCAAGCTAACAAAGTTTGTCTCTCAATCAAAGTTAATCTTTGTCCACTTCTTTGTTTTTCTGCTAATTCCTCAATGATTGGATTACCAGTAACTGGGGTGTTTGATGATCCTATCTCTATTTGTGGGGGGTTTTTAATAAATCTACCATGAGGATCTCTATGTCTAGGCATAAAGAAACATAACTAAAAAGTGTAACTACTGTTTTTTGTGTTTTTTTATTTTTATTTTTTCTCTCTATTGACTATGCCGATATTTGCCTCCCCGGCAACGGCGCCAAAATGTTGAGCTAATTTATGTACCTAAACTAACACAATATTTATTATCAATCCGGGGTGTTTATGCTTTGAGGCAAGATCACTATATGTGAAGATCAGATATAATCAACCTTGAAAGATATGCTGAAAGTAATATATTCTACAACTCCAACTCAATTAGTTTTAAAAAGAGGATTAATATGGAAATGGTTCTTGACTCAAGAAATTCATTTTCACCTCAATTATCACTTAATGAATCAGAGATTAAAACCAAGAACTTAAGATGGATAAATTATGAATGAAAGAAGCTCTTAACTTAAGAGACATGTAAAGTGTTCCATTATAATTCATTTATCTTAATATCAAAAATCTCAACAAGAAACTGCTTGCACACAAACAAAAGAAACCAACTTTAATTCATCATTTTCATAGAAGGGATGCTCAACTTGATACATCTGTTTTTCCAACTTGATAAAGTGATGAATAAGTTATAAACTAATGACATCAATCACTATGCATGAATCATTAAACAATCTGGAATAAAGCTTTGAAAACCAGTTCTACAATCATCAAATTACAAAGAAATAAAACTAGTTAACAAGAAAGTGTACTTAGCTTGGAATGGGGGCCCTTCCACCCTTGCCTTGCACACTTGATAAATGATCTCAGAAGCTTAACTTCAGTCACACATCCATAACATTCAACAGCAAATTGATAACAGCACAAGTCTTCAAATTAACTTCTCAATCCAAAATTGTCACAATATAAAAGTATATAAGTCAATAATAATCCTAATACATAAGCCATCAAAGCTTTGGCTTTAAATAAGAAGTCTCATGAACAAACTGATCTATTTTTACTCAAACAAACCCATCTACTTCTCATCCACCTATCTAAGTCGAATTCATTATTCTTATCCCAAGAAATATGGTCAATCCCATAGAATCTCAAACCTGCCCTATTTCTATGGGATTTCTGAATGACTAGTCATGATTGACTAGAACTAAATGGGCCTAATAAAGCTTGTTCTGTTCGAACTAAGCATAGGTGGCTTAGTCCTAGTTGCCAAGTTGTCCATCCATGCATTCAACTCGTGCCCAAGTGTCCTGCAACCATATCAACCATATAGCTATTACGGGAATTTCTGAATCAGCCAATTTTGCACTAAAAATCAAACTTTCATAAAAACTTTAGAATTTGAAAAATTAAAATTAAATACCCGAATAGATATCAAATATATGTCAAAATGGAATAAATGAATGGAAAATGGATGGAAAATAGATGGATAAATAAGTTTCTTTGAGCAAAATAAGACCAAAACTAAGGCCCAACATCATGCCTAAAACAGTAGATCGATGCCGTTATTCCAGTGGGTTGGGCTTCACCAAGATTGAAGCGTATGTGAACCTATATCGTATTGTGGTTGATTGTAAGCTTTTGATTATTGTACTTTATGTTGATGATATGATACTGATAGGTGATGATTATATCATAAATTCTTGCAAAGATGATCTTGAAAGAGAATTTGAGATGAAGTACATGGCAGTATAGCACTATTTCCTTGGATTGGAAATATGGTAAAGAGATGAGGAGCTATTTGTATCTTAGGGAAAGTATGAAAATGAGATTCTAAGGAAATTCTACATGGAGGGCAGCGAACCCATGGAGACTCCTCTTGTAGGAAACTAGAGGAAGGAGGATGCTACTTAGGCGAAGTAGTGGATGCTACTGTTTACATGAAAATTGTGGGTTCACTCATGTATTTGGTGAGCACGTGACCCGACATATGCTACGCAGTAACCAACTGAACCATGCTATGGTTAAGTCAACCAAGCTATTTTGGAAGGAAAGGAAGAAAGTGTTGTGATATCTCAAGGGAAATACAAAGAATGGATTATGGTACAGATGTAAAGAGGGAGTGAAACTTCAAGGCTTCACCGATGTAGATTGGGAAGGGATTCCATCTAACCGGAATATCACATCAAGAGGAATCTTCAGCATAGGATCAACAATAGTTTCTTAGTACAGCAGCAAACAAATATTAGTCACACTCAGTTTAGTAGAGGCAAAGTACATGGCGGCATGTGAGGCCATCTGGATGAGGAAGATACTTGTTTGTTTGTTTGGTCAACATATGGATCTGACGATGATACATTGTGATAAATAGAGTTGTATCAAACTCCCAATTAATCTGGTATTCCATGACAGGTCCAAGCATATTGATATCTAGTATCACCATCTCATAGATTGTGTTCAGAGGCGGATTATGTCATTAGAGTACATTCCCATGGAGGAGCAGGATGAAAAAAATCTTGATGAAGGCACTAGCAAGAATAAAATTAGAATTCCACAGAGACAAGATTGGGGTAGCAGATAATCCTCTCCTTGTTTAGAGGGAGTCTTGAAATGTCACCAAGAAATGGCACCCCAAAGCGAGGCTTCTGATTTAATTTTCCCTTAATTAAATTGGAAGAGAAATTGTAATTTCATCTCATGATAGTTTGTATTAGTTAACTACGTCAGAATTACTGAGTTAGCTTAGAAAATTCGAGTTGAGGGTCTAATAGGATGCATGTAGAGTTCTCCCATGATTTAAGGGGGTCTAGTTACAATTATTTGTGAGTCGTAATTAGTTAACTCAAGAAATTGAGTTAAAATTAGTTTAACTGGTTCTAATTGAGTGATGAGTTAGTGAGAGGTCAATTGAATTAAATATTATGTAATTCACAAGTAGTGATTAATAAGTTAACTGATAATTCACTATAAATAGTTGTTATGTGTCAGTTCTAAGGAAGACCCAATTGAAATAAAGGTTAAAGGGATGATACCTATCAGTTGCATAATTAGAAAATTGTACAGGTCAGTTATAGAGTTAGTTGGAGGCCTAAGAAGGATTGTACAATCAAGGAAATGGATTTTCCTATTTAATTTTGATTAATTCCTCAAGGAATGTGTGAGAAAGGCAGGTTTATTAGAGGCAGAGAATTGGCCAAGTATTTGTATGATTTTTCCTAGATAAGTGTGAGATAGTTGGCAGAGTGCAAGAGTTTATCTAGGGAGAGAAAGCATTGTATTGTTTCATGATCCTTGAATTTATACAATATACAGATAGTGGGGTTTTTGGTAGTGTGCTTTCCCCAAATACATATTTTTTTGTGTGATTGATTATCTATTTCTCTTACTTGTTATGTGATTGTGTGATTGTGTTTTGTTTTTGCAAATTGTAGAAGGATTTAGTATTTTGTTTTAGTACATTACAAGATCAGTTTGAATCCCATTGTTATATTTTCTACATATTATATGATAATAAGATATTCAATGATCCTTTCCTTCCACAGTAAGTCATATCCTGCCTATTTTCACTCATTGTACTTGACATAGTATACCCCAGTTGGAATCCTACTCACAATTTGGGCTTGTTGTAATTGTTTCTCCCCATTTGTCCAATGGGTGAGCATAATTTAGATAGTATGTGATCCTTACCATTCATGGTAAGTGGTATCCTACTCAAGTGATGGGATGTAAGTGCTCTACCATTAACTCTTGTCAAGTTTGGAAGATCAAAAAACAATAGGATAGAGCGTGATAC